>QJNU01000438.1:0-66115 GCA_004154915.1 Monosporascus ibericus | reverse complement strand
GGGCGCCCCCCCCCCCCCCCCCCCCCGCCGTTACATCTCCACAGCTGGCTAAGTGTAGCTCGTCAGGCTGAGCAGCGGCGTGTTAGCTTGCTACCTTGTCCGTTATAACTGGCGCACCCATGACCAATCGCGGATGATCTACAAGCTATGACCGGTTGACCGGCATGTGGCCCCAGGGCTGGAGGGTAACACAAGTCTAAGCCTCACTGCCGCCGTTTCCAAATAATGCAATTATTCTAAGTTGCACAAGACTCCGCCACGCAGTGCAAGTGAAACTAGGTACTTTTGGCACCATAAAAGAAGAAAGGAGGAAGATGTGCGATTTGACTAGGTAGCATGGACGGCATCGATGTTTACATATATTGATCATGTGGTGTGGAACCTCCAAAGCAATTGTCATTAGCGCCATGGTTGGTGTGGAGTACCTGTTTTAGCGCGCTTCTCACCGATACCGGTACAGGCGATACATAGGGGTGTTTTCTGTTAGTTGCCTCCACAGGCCCAGCTCCTGCTGTAAGTTGTTAAAAAGTAAAGTCCCCCAAATCGACTTTAATACCTCACGGAAGGACGAAGCGTAACGATAAGGCTAAATTATATTCATTCTAATCTGGAACATAGGCAAATTATGTCGACATGCAAGTGGATCTGAGTAGGCAACTAACAGAAATGACCCCTTGCGTATTGTACCACGATGACTGCATACTGTAGCAGTTGAGAACCCTTGTGCCTTGTAAAGATGGGGAACAGGGGGCACAACCAAACGCTCAGCTCCCACTCTCACATGCGCCCCCTCAAATGTCCTCATTACGTCAGCGATCAGTCTCTCTACCCATTCCTCTGTCTTTTCTTTTAGGTGTTGAAGCTGAAGCAATATCGCAACGAACCCTTTATTTCGTAGTAGGTCAACGATGGAGGAAGCCACAATTGACGAACCCCAGATCGTGTCCTCTGGGACTTCAATCACGACAGCCACGGTGTTATTCATGATGGCCGATTACGGTCACGACCCCACAGGTGCGCATGGTTCGCGAGATGAGTGCTATTGATGCATTATACGGACGAGGGCCTGACTTTCGACGCCCGACGATGATAGAGACCGCGGCGCCCTACACCATTTTCAAGAAGGCAGGCTACGAGATCAAGTTCGCGACCGAAGCCGGCAACGCGCCGCAATGCGACAAGAAGATGCTAGAGGGAGTTACCCAGAAGATTCTCGTATGCGCAGCAGCGAACGATGAGGTGTGGTAGATTGGGTATTAATCGCTTCGAAACAGGGCGCAAAGAAGGAGGTCGTCGCTATGTACAGGAAGATGGCACTAAGCAACGAGATGCAGCACCCGCTCGCGTGGTCCGACGCCTCCTTCTCGCTCGACCCCTTCGACGTGGTCGTGTTGCCCGGCGGCCACGACAAGGGCGTGCGGCAGATCATCGACTCGGCCCGGGTGCACGAGCTGATGGTGGATTACTTCCCGAAGACCCGGAAGCCTGCCGGCCGGAAGGTCGTCGCCGCCATCTGCCGCGGCGTCCTGGTGTTGGCCAATTCGAAGGACGGCGAGGGCCGCAGCGTCATCCGCGAGTGCCTCACCACCACGCTCCCGGCAAAGATGGAACAGGGCGTGTATCTGGCGACGCGCCCGTTCTTGGGCGACTACTATAAGACATATGGCGCGGGAAGCGATGAAATTGAAAAGACTGTGGGTCACGGCGATACCTTTCTAGGCGTGGCCTTAAAAGTTAACCGGGTGATTCCTAGGTTATCAAAGCCCTCGGACACCCCGCTCAATTCAAGAGTACCCTGAACCCCGGCGGGTATGTCGGTCCTCTGTGTACGAGTGCATGTCCCTCTGGCTGACATGCAATGATAGGTTTTTCGTCGAGGACGAGAAGTACAACTACATCAGCGCCCGATACCCTGGGGACGCATATCTATTTGCCGAGGAGATCATCAAGCTGATTGAGAGTTTCAACCGAATCCGGTGAGCTCAAGTGCTAAGGCGTTCAAGGGTCGGCAAAGGCAAGAATGGATAGATATATACCCCAATCGTAAGATGAATTTGCCTTCAAGCAAGGGCTTGTAATGCTTCAACGGACGCCCAAACGAAACGTAACATATCAGAATGTCGCGCATTATGTCATGCCTTTTCCAGGATTGACCGAACAGCCTCATCCACACCTCTCGCCACAACGGAAGGCACCCTCGCCTCGTCCAGGCGGTCAATCCAGCCCCTGCCCGTTCTATCAATAAACGCGGCGTTCAACCCCGCGGCCCTCGCGCCAACGATATCAAACGGGTTCGCACTAACGACCCAGACGTCGCCCTCGCGCCCCTCCTCCACCCCCGCCCGCCGCATCAGGTGCGAGTAGACCCTCCTGTCCGGCTTGTAGCACCTCAGTCCCTCATCATCATCGACCGTGACGAGAGCCTGGAACAGCCGGTCCGCGCGCGGCCCGAGGTCCGGCGAGCCGCGCACGGAGTTGCCCACCATTTCGGCGGTGCCGTTCGAAAAGACGTACGCCTCCACCTTCTTTCCTCTGTTCCCGTCAAGCAGGAGGTGGTCCAGCGCAGACCCGACCTCCGGGAACGCCCGCAGCGCATCGTACGACCGCATCAGCGCGTCCGCGGCCTCCCGGGACGGGGGCGCGAGGCCCTGCTCCGCGGCCGCGTGGTGGAGGGCCGCACGCGTCAGCTCGCTGAAGGGTCTGTATTCGCCTGGGTTTTGAGTCGCGTGCCTTGGTGTTAGCCATGGCTAACTGTGACATGAGCCGTCGGGGAGAGTAGGGGGTTCGGCGATTAAAAGTGGAGTGCACGTCTGTGTGGTCTTCCTGAACGTGCACGCGTGCCCGTCTACCACGTACTTACCCATGCTGTTGATCCGCCACGTGTACTCCAGCTGGTATCGCCGCCAGAGCGCTGCCAGGGCCCCGGCGTTGTCCTCCCCGTAGTGCCTCGCCAGCTCCTCGGCGATGGACTCCGTGGATAGGAGCGTCCCGTAGAGGTCGAATGCGATTACCGTCTTTCTGGACGCCATTGTAATTAACTGATTATGTGTGTAGACGTTCTCGGCATTTAAAAAGGCTTTGAGATTGACTACAACGGATGCTACATATGAAGTTCTTGCTTCCAGTCTGGAAAATGATCATAGCAGGAATATGATCACATGGTGAGATCATCCTGCCGAACGCGGGGTCCCCACAGCCCCCACAAGGCTCGTCGCCGGCAGTACCCGGAGGCTTAAATCGGAAGTTTAATTGAGAGCTTGTTGGAACTCATTGTGATGCAAACCCTTAAAGCAGACATTTTGAACCATCTCAACATACAATTATTCATTGGGAGCTTTGATGGGTGCATAATGGATGATGGCTGGGACTGTGTTCCCATTTTGTTGCGTACTCTTTCTGGTTCTGTGTGCACCACACTATCAAGGTGTTATTCATTTCGTATGAGGGGTTTGTGGAATGAGACTTATGTCCCTACACGTACAAATCGATTTGAGTTGAGATTAGTATTATACCTGATGTGTTTGAGCATGCTGTTTAACATGAGTATATGGTGATCCATACTGAAGTAGTATCCTTCATGCAATGGGATTTCTTGTTTATTTCGGCCGACATAGTCAAAGTCGATAGGTACGTACTGTAGCTGGATCCTTATTGGTGAAGTAAGCGATTGGCTGAGGTAAATGGCCCCGGTTCCTTCTCAATACGTTCATAATAATGTTTGTTAGCATATGGTACTAATCGAAGCTCTATGTGGTGGGAAAATTACATACCCTGACTCGTCATTCGTTTTGCGTTAAGCATTGTTCTACATAAAGAGGGTTGACTTGGACTCAGGGGAACTTGACGCTGAAATCGCGACTGAAGTGACAATCACGTGGCGAGCTACAGCAACGAATACTTGGCTGTCTTTACATATGTTAAGAGCACTGTAAATAGCTGGTTACTGACACAGCATTAACCTAATTTCAACACTTGCTCCTATCACAATGGGAAGTGTAACGACACAGGACACCTACCCTGACCAACGCACCTGCAATGATCCCCTAGGAATGACCCTCGACGGTCGGTACCAGATTGGACGATTCAAAAGAGACGACAATTATGCAAAAGTCTACGAAGTGGCCTGCAACTCGACAAACGCGCAGCTGGAGGCACGGTTCTATTGCTGCAATGACATATCGGAGAGAGGGCGGCGTTACCAGCAGAGGAACCAACGAAGGCTGATGTCTCGAAGGGTATTCGAGACGAAATGGCGGGAACACATCATCATGGTGTATACGACGGACGTAATGAGTACAATGGAGACTATGAACGGCGGCGAACCAATGGAGTCCACGGAGCCGGCAGCGACTGCTGGCAAGGAGCATCTGGTGTCCACGGCACAGATGACTCCAAAGACAGGGCATAAATCAGAACAGAGAGTAGAAGCCGAACGGAGGCGTCAATATCAGAAACGAAAGCTGATCCGTCGCAAACAGTGCCTAATGAAGGAAACTGTGGATCCGGGCGCCTGCTTCACCGATTTCACCGAATTTACGACGTTCCTTCACCTATCATATTTCTCCTCATTGGCGATTAGAGAGGCGCATCCTGATCCGGCAGAAGAAACCATCCGAAAGTGCCTGCGTACGAGAGATCTGAAGTTCCGAGACGCCGAGGACATGGAACAGTACTTGAACGCCAAGCAGCGGGAGATTACGCTGCTGATCGCTTTGCGCAACAAGATCCCGTCTATTACGCAGCAGAAAAAGGACGAACTCTCCAAAATTTCCCGTGGGCAAGAAAGCTCATCCGAGGATTGTTCAGACACCCAAGCCTCCCCAAAGAGCGAACCAGTCGCTTCAGCACAGCATAATGTCGATATTGCTGTTAATGTGGATGCGACCCTCCCTAACATCATATACAAATCTCAAACATCGTATGACGCACTTATGGAAAGACTACCGCGTGTCCAGGAGTTACAGGCGCAGATCAGAGAAGAGAGGGGGGTGGGGGTAGAGGGAGAGCAAACGGACTTGTCTACGGAGTCCAACCGCAGAGGAACACAGACTGACGATCTGCGTTCTAAGCTCTACATTCAAATACACTATCACCTGGGCTACGCCGAATCTCCGGCTGCAGTGGAGGAGCTGAGCCGGTACCAGGCAGAGGCTGAGAGTGTACCATTGCCCAGAGCATTTGCGCTGAAGGAAGAGTACGAGTTGTTACTGAAGTTCACAGACACGGGTTGGTCGCATCCATAATGAGACCCATGTCAAGACAGCCTTTCTAGAAACGAGCGAATTGGGATTATCGTATTAGCTATCGAACGAGTGCGAGACCTGCTGTCAACACCCCTTACACTGTGTAGAAGGGCGGCTACCCTATTCAGGAAAAAAAAAACTGGGTTCAGTACATGGATTTGCGGAAAGAAGCAGCCTTGTGAACCCTGAGACAGAGAGAGTGTGGGAAAAGAAGAAAAAGCAACTCTGCAGTCCCCAACTGGCAAATAAAACGCCAGTAAAAACCAAAGCGAGTGTGTCTCCTACTTAGTCGACAACCATGAGATGTCCTCTTCAAACGTTATTGCTTGAAGGTGTGTCAAGTCAGAGACCTGACTGAAAGCAGGGAATTCCCCGCTTAGACCAATCCCAATGGACACCATTTGCCGACACCAAAGCGCTTCGAAGATTGAAGCAAAGGTACCCTTGCACGACATCATGTGTCAGGTACCTAACCGTAATATAAGATCATTAGCAAGAGGACACAAAACGTTTCTAGCTTCCGAAGAAATGAGCCGTCGACTAAGTCTTATGGCAATCGAATTCATCCCACATGACATAGACCTCAACAATGCGTAACCTCACTGGTCTTTGAGACGCAAATGGGGTAGCCTCAGTTGATTATGTCATGGTGAGAAGATTCAGACTTGGTCCTTTCCAGGCCTCGCCCTTCTCGTTCCTCGAGGTCTCCCTCTATTTCGACGCCCACATGATTGAAAATGTTGTCGAAAGTCTACCAGACTGTTGGCTTGGAAGTCGCACACACAAGTGTATGAATGTTTGGGACGGGCGGTGCATTTGTTAATATGATCCCTAAATTTATCTTTTCGACCTTTCTCGCATCCGCAAGAGCATCTGTACGTCGGACATCCGTGTGCTCTGGTAGTGTTCAGGTGTCTTTCCAGACTTCTTGGGTCCTTCACTGTCGTGCAGCCAGTGCGCCCACAGGTGTTTGGCTCTTCCGGATGGCATTCCGCTAAATGCTTACTGTCGCCGCCCGGCTTAGAATCAGACCAAGCAAGAGACGACAAGAGGGAGGGCTTACATGAGATCGCTAGCGTCGCGGAACCATTTTTGACATGCACCACATTCTTTTGATAAGATTTCTGACGATATTCGATTCTCTGTCAGATAAGTTGAAGGCGATGGTAGACTGTTATCGTCTGAGATAACCGGAGACAATGTTGTTGTATAATACAATGGAGGGGTCAGGGATGAGGGCGACCGCGGGAGTAGTAACCCGTTGGAATTCGAGAATGAGGTGTCGGGTAACGCGAGGTGATTAACTATTTTGGGAGCTGGAGATAACGGTTCTGAAGATGAATCGTAGATCGAATTGAGTATTGGATCAACTTCGTTAGTCGTGATACTAGATAGATGTTGATCCGGGATTGCCTCGCTCGAGTCGGGATGAATCTCGGGTGAGGGAGGATCTTGATTGCCGTAATAACCTTGTCGAATCAACCATTTCTCGTTGTCCAAGCCAGACCCATTGAGGTCTAAGCAATGATCATAGTGACCCTCTTGAATATTGTAGCCGCCGAGGTACAGCTCGGCCCTTCAATGTACAAGACGTAGGACCACACTAGTGCCGAATACGCGGCGCGCAACAGTGAATGAACCTCTATGGCGGAAATGCATTAGTCAGGTTACACTTTCACCGGGATATTAGGAGTGTCCCGAGGCCTTACGCGGAATGGTGCAGATTCCCTGTCGAACTGTTTGTTACCGAACGTATTCAGTTATCGTAAAAACGTTTGAAAGGAGTTCCCTGGGGCGGGGATTCGCCCCTGAGGGCTCCTTCGTCGGGATCAATTGAGTCTCTCCTCGCCAGTTCACTTTACGTACGGAGAGTTGAGGGAAGAAGAGAGGAAGCTGGATCACCTAACTTCAGAAGGGGAGCTTGCTTTAACACGGTTTATTGAATAGATCCTAGTAAGGTACTTGGGCGATTTGCCGGCCAATCAGCCAAATGGCCCCCTATCAGGTTTTGACTGGCAGATGTGCACAAAAGCCTTGGGGGAAGCATGGGCCATTTATCTAATTGGTGCCTCGATTCCAGCGCATAGGTATGTAGAGATACCTATTCGTTCTTAAAAATGGCCCTTAATGCATGCATATCAGGACCTGCATTTGATCCTCACAAGATCACTTAGACGCTAGGCAGCCACAGCTTAGCGGCGTTTAAGCAGGAGTATACCGCTACAATCCTTCAGAGACGCGGGGCCAATTTTCTAAATGGCTTCAATTACAACGGGAGATGGCGCCGCCAGCGCTAGTATTTCTTCTTGGTGCTCTCCGTGTGCCAATGTCAAAAATGGCCCTTAAGATAACAGAGTCCGGTCAAAGATAACCTCAACGCAGGGAGAAGACGACAATGAGTGGAAGGTCCCACTCCTACAGGGAGATCTGGAGATGGGTGATAAAAGATATATGGACCCCTTGTTTCGTTGGACATAATATGAAGTTCACAATGCTAGACTACGACGGGACAAAGCTCTGGGCCCGGCTTATCCATCACAGAACCTACGAGATAAAGTGGGTTCTACGAACACCAGCACACGATCTCGACAGCAATCAAGTCAGCTTCCACGATTAGCATGGCTCCAAAAGACGCTGCAGCCAAAGGCACTGAGTTAGCCGATGGAAGCACCGGTTCCGATGCTCAAGGTATTACATCTTTACGCCTTGTAGATCTAGCAGCTAACACCGGTCGCGAACCAAGGCTCGTACTCGGTGGGGAGATGGCTGCATCAGGACAAGAAGGAAGACCCCTGGAACAGCCTCGGACACAATGCCAAGAATGGCGAGAAACAAACCAGAACAAAATCCAAGAAGAGGAAGGACGGAGTAGGCTCTTAGAGTAGGCGGTCATGCCATGGAGGACGCTGCGACATTCATGTATAATGCCGGCGAAAGTGGTAGTACAGAGAGGAGGACAGAAGAAGCGGCCTAGAAGCTAGTTCATCGTATCATGAATGACCGTTAAGTTCCTGCCATCTTTGAGGCGATGCCCTTATATATATACACGAAAAGCCCTTGCCGCGGGTTGGTGGAAGACGTAAAAGGGGGTATCTATTATATCTCCTGAATACAATACATGATCTATCAATGCGAGCAATAAGGACTCTTATTTCAGCTCTGCACCTTAACCGTCTGTTATATTATAGCTTCTGCCACAGAGTTACACTACGTCAGAGACGAAGATGCGACGCTAGAAGAGGGCTATGGAATAGGGGCTAATGTTAGTTGTTCAGGCTCCACTCATTAGCTTTCGCGCCAGAGTGGTATTACTCAGCATTTAATTAAGTATATGTACGGGTATTCTATGACTCCTAGTAATGGTTATCTTCAAATATTTCTGATGTAATGCAGAGAACCGATCCCGTTTTCAGTGGCTTTAGCCTGTCTTGTCCAGCGATCTGCCGCGCGTTCGTTATTGAGACTAAGTCACTTGCGATCTTACTTCGGAATGCGTATCTTCCTCTCTGTCCATATAAATATTCACGGATCAGCATACACTCATACATTGGAAATATGCGTACCGCATATGGACTTTAAAAATGGAGTTCTCTATATGGCATCCTCGTGGAAACCGGGAGAATTTGACGCATACTACATATGTGGCAAGAGAGTTTCCACCTCCTTTTGCTGCAACCAAAGAGTGTCACTTGTTACCTATCGACGGCCGTACTCCCGTATTGTATTCCATCAAGTGTGCTTAAGCTACCACTGTGTATATATTGCTTCTCAAGTTCACATGGACGCAATCAGCAGTTTCGCAGGCCTTGGCATGCCCGGCGTATAACTCACAGTTGATTCTCTCACCTCGTGCGTCAAAAAGGGACATTCTGCCCCTAGTTCTCCTAGTATTCCTCACCCCTGAGCGCGGCGGCTCCGACAACCCAGTAGAAGCCACCTCCAGCATTATTATTGGTCTGGGAACAAATCTCCACCTCGTTCCATTCCCGCTAGAGCCGGTGCACTGGTTATACGAGCCGGTCTCGAATCTGTACTATAAGCACATTAGCATCCAATTGAATATAAAAATAGGGAAGAGGATCACGAACTGCAGGATGTGCGATCTTTTCCCAGATGCAAGGAGTGTCACCCGGATTACCATTGCATAAATGCGAGGTACCAGTGCTCCAGCTGAGGCTGACGTCCAATCCTCCCAAGATTCATTTTGTGACTTTCGCAGTGGCTGACAAGCCAATGCTGTAAGAAATAAGGCCGGATAATTGCCAGTGCTGCAAGTTGTACAGGAACCATAGTTCATAGTTTACTATTGGGCTATGAATCAGCGTGCGAGCTTATCAGCGCATGTCTAAGGGACTGATGATGCTTACGCTGAGTTGCTTATGCAGGTATCACTGCCGCAGAGATCCATCGCTGATAAGTTGAGTATTGGCAGTCCATGCGCTACAAGCACCTTGACTCGCTTAGATAGCTGTCCTGGTGGTGGCCTTTACCGCATCCGCTGCGGAGGACAGGAGAAGCGATGATCAGACTGGGGCGAACCAAGAAGCCTTAGGCGAAAATGAAGGTCTTCATGATTTCGAATCGGCGGCAAACGCTGCAGACTGAGAAGGTTGATTAAGGCGGCTGGTGGAATCGAGGTATCTTGATTATGCAGCTGTTTGTATTGCGTTTGAACTGTCACCAGAGCAAGTTACATATTTTATTGTTATCGTATTTTCTTTATTACTAATTTTATTTTAAGAAAGTAATAAGTACGTTATAGCCGTTTTAGAGTTTTATGGATTCCTGGGTATCCGTATAGCTGATGTTCGTATATGTTTCGTATTAGTATTTTTCGATATTCTTCTGGGACTTGCGTTTTTTCCATTCGTTAGTCCTTAGGTAGGTTGTCGTTATATTCTTGGATTTTCTGATATAGGTTAAAGGATGCTATTTTGATCGTTGCTATTTATCGTAATTATAAATATCCTTTTGGCGTGGTATCGAAAATCTGATAGTTGATTTTAATTACTTTTTTTTCGAAATCCGGTTTTCGGCTAAATGCGTTTATTTTGCCGTTTTCTAATCCCTTCTAGTAAATAATAATGAAATCATACTTTATTAACTTTTCGATATAGCGTAATTATTGTCCTGTAAGTTTTGGATAATAGTAAAGCGGGTAAGGTTTTTATGGTCGGTGTATACTTTAACCTAGTAAAGGTTTTTTTTTAAGGTAATGCCTGAATTTTCGGAAGACTTTAACGATAGCCATAAAATTTTAGTCGGAAATGGCGTAGTTTAATTTTGCTCCCTTTAATTTGTAAAAGTAAAAAATAATAGGGTATAAGTTGCCTTAATCGTTGCGGTATCCAGCTATTACGTTTAAAGAGTAATCCGAGGCGTCGGTTTTAAGCTTGATTAAGCGTCTCGGGTCGTACATAATTAATACTGGCTTATTGGTAATTACATTTTTAATCTTTTAAAAAGCGGTTTCCATTTTTATCGTTTAAAGGAACTTATTTCCTTTTTTTGTTAGGTTAAATAATAAGGTAGTTATTTTATTAAAGTTTCGAATGAACGTTTTATAATAGTTAGCAAATCCGAAAAAAAACTTGCCCTTTTTTAATTATAATAGGTATTTTTCATTCTTATACTGCAGCAATCCTTTTAGGGTTTATCTTAATATATTCTAAAGTGATGATATGTTTTAAAAGTTTTATTTTTTGTATATAGAACTGGTTTTTTTCTGTGTTAATTAATAAATTAGCGTCTTATAAGGTTTAAAGATTTGTATAAACGTATCTTATATATTCTTTTTTATTTTTTAAATAAATAAGAATGTTGTCGAGGTAACAGATAAAGAAAATATCTAAATACTTCCTAAGTATATAGTTAATTATTCGCTGAAAAGTTGCTAGTATGTTCGTAAATCCGAAAAGCATAATAAAATATTCGAAAAGTTCGTACTTTATTTTAAAGGTTATTTTCCATTTATATTCTAACTTAACAGGGATTTAATTATATCGTTTTCTAAGATTTAAGCTTATAAATCAATTTATTCCGTAAAGGCGATCTTTTATTTCATTAATTAAAGGTAATAACATTTTATCTGTTACGGCTGCACCATACCGCTACACCACCAGGGCAAAAGATCGGTGGAATGATCGCAATCGTGGCAATCATCCTGATGCTTACAGCCGTATACATGTCCTGGAGCTGTACGGTACCCCCGAACCGTAACATTATCCTTAACCGTAATGTTGTTTAATTATTTATAATCGATAACTAGGCGTAGTTTTCCGGTCTTTCTTGATACGAAAAATATAAGGTATCCGGTTAATAAATTAAAACGTCGTATATAACCTTTCCGTAACTTATCTTTAAAGTATTTACATAATGCCTATAATTTTATTTCGTTAAGGTTATAAATTAAATAAAATCTAGTTAATGCTTTCTTTTTAGAATTGATTTATAGTTTTATTTATTATATTTTAGTAATTTCGTTTTAAGGTCTTTTCGAAATAATCGTTTATATTTGTTATATTATAAAAGTATATTAGGTATAATCTTTGGTTCTGGGAGTTGGTACTATAGGTAATTGTTTATTTTTCGTAACTTTATTCTAATTGTAACGATAATACGTCATAGTTTTTTATAATACCCGTATTTTCTTATATGACTTATTTTTATAGGTAATAAGATTTTTATCTTGCTTTTTCTTATCGAAAAGATATAAAGTAAATTTTACCTTGTTAGTTATCTAATCGATTAAAGGGTTATATTAGTATAACTATGGTTTTCTGAAGATTATGTTGTAATTCCCTATTAGAACGATATCAAAATCTGTTAACTGGTTTCTTTCGTTAACAAAAATCTTAAAGTAATTAATTTCGTAGGTGACTTTTCGTTATTGTAGGTAAATACCTAATCTTTTACGTTTTTAACGATATAAAGTTCCATCTTTTTTTTATGATAGTCGAAGTCGGTTAATTATATCCGGCGTGATATAATTTCCTCCTATTGTTTCGTAATTTATAAATGCGGTAAATTAGTATATTTTAATTCGTATTCGTAAGGTAATAAGGTTATTTTTAGCTTTTATTATTACGTTTAAAGCCCTTTTAAGAAGCTTTTACTGGCTTTTATAATATTATTATTCTACGGCTTTCTTATAGGTGGCATTCGTTTTTTAACTTATCCTTTAACGCCTTAATACGCTTTTAGTTTTACTGATTAAGGGCCTATTATTATTTTAGTTATCCCTTCTGTCAGCGTAGAGTAACCTTAAATAAAAGAACTTATGTCTGGAAGTTTTTTTTTGTTAATATATTCTGGTTGGAGGCCTTTTATCCCTCTTGTTGTATTTAAAACTAGGCGTCGTATTACTTTATATTTTTCGGTTTTATTTTTTTTTATCTTTAATCTTTCATCGCTTATATAGGTCGTTTATTAAGCTTAAACGGAAGTTTAAGTTATTAATTATTTTCAAAAATGCCTTTATAATTATTTAGTAAACCCATTCTCTTTTTATCTTATAATCGTACCATCCGAATGTAAGAGAATAGAAAGGACTAGTGTCAGCTAGCTGGGGGGTGCGTAGCGCACCCCATATACGGAAAGGTCACCTCCTGATCGGCCCATATGTGTTCCGGAGCTAAGCTACTTAAAGTTGTATGAGTGCAACAGCACCTGCAACTGACCGAATACAACAATACAACTGATGTCCCCTATATCTGATAATTAAGAGTCTTATTAGCTTAATTCGCGTATATATCAACTAATTAGTTATTATTAAGATGATATAAGTTATATATTAGTAGTAATTATTTATATATTTTAATAATAACAATAACGACCGCATAGTCGACGTTCTTAATTATTTATAAGGGACCTAAGGATTGGGACCGTTTTAAAGGCGAATTCCAGATTAAAATACGTGCTTTTAATATTTAGGATTATATCGATTTTAATTAATTATTTAAATAATTTATTAAATTTACGAAATTTAAAATGGTTATTTATTTAAAAAAAAACGATTTCGTTAAATAATAATGCGAACGGTTAATTTATTTACCGAAAGAACTATATAAATCGAAAAGGTTAATTAAATAAGTTATTTAACGAATACCTTTAAGATAACGACCGAAAGTAGATAAATTTATAATTAAGATTTTACGGAATATATTTATATAAATAAAAAGTATGATATTTTTCGCAAAAATATAAATAACTTTATAAATTAGGTCCTGGAATTAATATTTTTAACGATTAAAAAAACGAACTTTTTTTTAAAAAAGAAATTACGGAAATAGTACGTTACGTTCATTAAATCTGGCAAGGTATACGATAATAAGTTTTTAATTAATACTTAACGAAAATACCGTAACCGGTTAAAGTAAGTTTTAAAGTTAGCAAAAAAGTTAAATAAATAAATCGGAAAATAGCAGGAAATTATGGTTTAAAGGTAACGATACGGAGTTCCGGAAATAAAAACGATAATCGTATAGGTTAACGATTTATATATAATAATAACTTTAATTATGGAAACCTAAACGATTATTTTTTAAATAATAAGAAAAGCCGAAATAAAAAACGGTATAATTAATTATTAAAAGGTGGTTGTTAACTTTTTGGATTATTAGGTTATAACCTATTTATTAATTATATTAAAAAACGTTAAAGTAACGTTTTTAACGTTTTATGGGGTTTTTACGGAATTATTTAATCCAGACGATTTTAATCAGAAAAAAACTAGACTTATTAACTATTAACCGAAAGGTAGAAGTTTAGGACAGAGTTTAAAATAAGGTAATCGAAGTAATTTTTATTTAAATTAAAACGTTAATAAACGAAAACGTTATAAATTAAACGATTAAAATACCTGTTATATAGTATATTATAATATCTTATATCGGTTACCTTTATGTTATTACGCGTGTTTTAAAAAGGTTTTAGCAAATCTTAAGTTTATAAAAATAATAACATTATTAATTAAGGATTGGATTAGCTTTAATTAATTCTTAAAGGAAAAAATCGACCGTTTATTAAAGATTATAAAAAAGTTAATTATAAAAATAAATTAATTTTTAAAAAAAATAAAACGAATTTTGGCTTACTTTTTAATTATTAATTAACGTAATGCTATAAATACCTTATTTTACCCTTTAAGAAATTTATTTATTTTAGATTTAAGGTTTACGATATATATTTTTAACTTAATTAATAAATTCTTAAATTATAAAATAACGATTTAAAATAATAAAATATACGTAAGAAATAATTTCGTTCCGATTAAAGGTTACGGAAAAGTAAATATATTACTTTAAAATTTTAAGGGTTAAAAAGTGTTACGTTTATACGATATAGTTTATTATAAAAACTTTATATATAACTTAATATTTTTCCGGTAATTCTAAAAAAAAACGTATTAATAAAATAACCAAAAAATTAATATTTTTATTCGAAATAAATATAATTAGGTAATTATTACGTTAATAAATAAGTTTAATTAATTCGTTATTAAAAATATTAACGTAATAATATTTTATATAACTTTAATTATTTATAAATAAAATGTTAATTTATGGACGAAAAAATTTATTACGTATAGGTAACGGTATTATATAATATTTACGATTAAGTTATTTAAGTTTTAAAATAATCGCCTAGTTATATTCCTATATTAAAGAAATTCGATTAAAAGGTTTTATAATAATTAAATGTTAAGTATATAATAAAGTTAAGGCGAAAAGATAAATACGTTGCGAATTTTAAAAAGGAATATCTTAATTAAGTTAAAAAATCCCCGTCGACTTTACTAATTTCGAAAAAAACCTTAAAAGATATAAATACGTTATGTTTGTTATTAACAAATATTTAGGTTTTATTTAAGATATTTATTTAAAAAACCGAAAGTAAAATATATTAATTATAACGTTTTGATATTTTTTAAAAGTTTTAAAAAATTAAGATAAGGTTTTTTTATAAGTAATCGAATATAATAATGAGATTTTAAAAAATTATTAATTTTAAAATATGCTTTCATCGCTTTTTTTAATATTAAATTTAAGCTTTAAATATTATATATTTAGGTTTAAAACGGGGGTATAAAACGTTTAAAGGATATAATAAAAAAAAGCAACTATAATACGACATGGTATTACATTATTAACGTTTTTAATCGTATATATTTTTAAAGCGGCAATATATTTATATAACCGTACCTTAAAATAATTTTTTTAATAAACTTTATATAAGGTTTATTATATTTACCTAACGTATAAAAATAGCGTTATAATACTTAATCGGAAACCTTAATAAGTTTATTTTTAAGCTTATGGTTATATGGTTTACGTTATAACGATTATCGTTATAAAAAAAAAAACTTTAAAAGTTAAATTTTAAAATATAAATTAACTTTTTCGTCAGTTATTAATTTATAAACATTTACGAAATCTAGAATTTATTAATTAATAAAATTATTATTATTCGAAACGTTTAATTTAACGAAAAAATTACCTTTTCCGATAATATTAAAAATCTTAAAGATAATTTATTTTATATTACCGAAAACGAATTATAAAACTTATTTCGATAAGTTATTATACTTAATTAAGTTAATAATTACCTTATATATATATATATATAAATAAAGATTTAAGCGGAATAATTTAGTTACCGGTTAAATAAAAGGGTTAATTTTAAAATGGTATTAACGTTTAAAAAAACGTACGAAATAAGAAAAAATAAGCTTATTTATAAAGGATTAATTACTTTTATATAACCGTTATATTCAAACCATTTTTATCCTTTAAATTATTACCGTTATTAACGTTTACTTTAATAATTATTACGATTATTACGCCGGCGGAAAAAATAAAAGCAATTTTAAACTTTTATTACGTTATTTAACTTAAAATAACGAAAAGAAACGAAGGTATTTTACGGGTTATAAATATAAACTTTTTATATATTTTAAATTATAATAATATTATTAAAGTTAAATATAAAATATAAAAAGCCGTATTTAATACAAAATAAATAGTTTATTTTATAAATACCCGTAATAATCGGCTAATAAATTATGAAAGTTTAAGGAAAATAAAAACCCGAAATAGACGTTATCTTAATCGAAAAAACTTTAATTTATTAAAAAAAAAACGTTATTTAAATTACGAAACCGGGTATATAGGCAAGATTTACCGTTACCGCCGTAAGATTATAAAAATTAAGTATATATTTATTAAGAAAAATATTTTATAAAGCCGAATTAACTTATTTGTAAAATTATAAGGAAATAAAGTTTTAAAAAGTTATTAATTAGTTTTTAATTAAAAAGAAAATAAGTTTTAAGGTATATATAAATATAGTTAGCTTTAAAAATATAAGGCTTATTTTGTTATATAAAGCGATTAATAAGTTAAAAATATTTATAAAAATATATACATATTTATATTAATTAAAAAATTATTTTAAACTTTAATTATTATTATAATTAAATTTAATTTAAAGTTTAAGTAATATAACGTTATAAACGTTTTCGTTAATACGAATTTATTTTACGAAATATATATAAAAACGTTTTTAAGATATTTATAACGTAATAAAATATTTTTAATTAAAAACCTATTATATAAATTAAAAGAATTCCTTTTTTAATAAAAGGACTTTATTAATATATTTACGGATTTAAAATTTAATTTTATTTTTTATAAATTATATTATTTTTTTCGTTAAAAAGTATTTTTATTTTTTTACGTTGACGACATAATCGTTACGTATAATAAAAAATATTAAAACTTTATCGATTAATTAATTTAATAAATATAAAAACGATATACCTTTATAAGTAATAAAAATTTATAATAATATTTTAAAATCGAAATAATTAAAAATAAATTTAATAAAAATATTTTATTATTTTAATCCGATTTTATAAATAAATTAATTAATTTAATTTTTTAAAAAAATTTAAATAATTTTTTAAAAACGTTAATAATAAATGTTAAATTATTACTAAATTTTAATTTAGTTTATTTAAGTTTAATTAATAAATATTAAAAAAATCGATTTTATTTTATATATTATAATTAATACGTAACTTAATATATTTTTTATAATATTCCGATTTATACGATTTTATTAAAACTTTAATAACGTATATTATAACGTTATTAATAAAGTTATATTATATTTAATCGATATTAAAATATTAACGTTAAGATTTAATAACGAAAATTTAATAAATATTTAAAATAATATTTTTTTCGTAAATAATTTAATTAACTAAAAGGTCTTTTAAATTTACGTTATAAAATTATTTAAAAAAATAATAGAATAACGGGTAAATAAGTAAAATATAATTATTATTTTTTACGTAAGTTATAAAAAAACTTTTATTTATTTTTTAATTAATTAAAAAGTTAAAAATTAACTTAAATATAAAATTATTAAATATATAATGCGATAATTAATGAATAATATAATTAATTAACGTTAACGTTATCTTTTTATAAATAAAGTTATAATACGTAAATATATATAATTATTAATTACGAAAGGTAATAAAAAAAGACTTAATTAAAATAAATTATATACTTATAAACGATATGTTGGTAAATAAATTAATTAAAATTTTATTACGAAAAGCCTTTAAGCATTTTAAAAAGCAGTTAAAATTAATGGATATTACCGAAACCTTCGATTAGCGGAAGAAAGTTTTAAGGGTTATTTCAGACAAGAAATTAACTAATCAAAAGGATTCAATCGCCGGAGGAGAGGTGGAATGGACAGCTGTGGCTCTAGGAAGTAATGAAGTGCGGTGATCAACGCCGTGAATGCTTCAAGGCGTTAAGGGGGTGTGTCAGCTAGCTGGGGGGTGCGTAGCGCACCCTATATACGGAAAGGTCACCTACTGATCGGCCCATATGTGTTCCGGAGCTAAGCTACTTAAAGTTGTATGAGTGCAACAGCACCTGCAACTGACCGAATACAACAACACAACTGATGTCCCCTATATCTGACAACTAGCCACTCCGCCACATGATCTAAAAGATCCGCAGTTCCAACGCCAATTAGCGTTGGAAGTCCTTGTCCGCACTTAAGTAGGGAACCCCCGCGGTCATTCCCTTACACCGAAATGGTACATAAAATCTTTATCGGGGTAGGTCTTTCCTTCGGGGTAATTTGTTACTACCGTAATAATATTAATAACGTTTTTTAAGGCGTATATCCTTAGGTATCTATACTATCGTTAATCCCTAAAATCTTTTCCTGTTTAGTTACGGAAATTAAATCCGTAATTATATATCCGCGTAAATCTTTTCTTAATATACCGTTATTTTTTTTACGTATTTAAGGTAATAGGCGCGCTTGTATTAAATGGTATAAAGTTTTTCATATCGGTCCGGTTATCCTGGTAATAGGTTCTTATTTTAACCTTAATACATTTCAATCTATACCTTTAATTTTAATTTCTCGTACCGCTATTGCCGTTTCTTTTGGGAATGGGAAAATAACTTAGTTTTTAAAAGTTCTTTTTATTTATCGTGTTCCTTTAATTATTAAGCTATTATAAGTCCTATAACAAAAGCTCGCTGCTTTTAGATAGCTGCTTAAAACAGCTTTTTCGCCTCCTATAGTCCTTATTATATTTTCTTAATAGGGTTATAGTCGTTTTTAATTCTGATCGTATAAATTAATCGGTTATTATTGCTTTAATTATTTCGAGAAGGTTCTTAAGGAACCGGTATCCAGGTATTTTATCGTAACTTTTTAGGTGTCTTATATTAGTAAACCTTATATCCTATCTTGTTATAATTAAAATACTTAATAATACGGGGATCGCGTTATTAAATTGCGCCTAATTCTATAGGTCCTGGTACCGTTTTATAGAATATATTAGTTTTTCGTAACGTATCGATATTAAAAGAATATCTTAATATATTACCTTATTGTTTTTAAAATATCGAATTTTCTAGGCGTATTGTTGATTCGTCGATCTTGACTACCATGGCGATATAATATATCAACGTTTCGGGACGTTTATCCTTAAATAGCTTTTTTTATACCTTTTGTTTCAGGCCGTCGAAAAACGTAATTATTAATACCTTTTGTCCTTAATTAATTTTTAAAGCTAATTAAACGAAGGAATTACCGTATTTAAGGTTGATTCCTTTTGCTTTAAATCCTTAATTTTGTTTTCGGCTTTAATATTTTCGTTTATTATTCCAAATACCTTTTTTAGTTTCTTCTTAAACCTTTCGTAATTATTATAAATAGTTATAATTTCGGCAAACCTTTATTAAGGGGGTTTGGTAACCCATTAACGAAAGGTAGGTTTAAACCGAATAGCCGCGTTTCTAATTAATTGTTTTATAGCAAATTAAATTCCAAAGTAAGTATTATAAATTTAATTAAGAAATATTTAAAGTAAATACGATATTTCGTAAAAGATTATTATAACTTAGTAATAATTCCGTCGAAAAGAATAAGCTTAATAAACTTTAAAACTTTTCCGGCTTCCTTACCGTAAGCTATTTAAGTAAGTTATGCTAATTGCGTTACTTAATTCGGTTAATCGGATTATTTTATATTTATTTATCTTTTTAATTTAATTCCTTAGATTTTTAATTAATTACGGATTTTCTTAAGCATACGGGTAAATTCGATTTTGGCGTTAATAAGTTACGTAACCGCGTTAATTAATTAATTAAGTTAACGTAAGGCTTTTTCTTAAAAAAGACTAAGTCGAGTTTCCTTATTATCAGAATTTGTGGTATCATCTTCGGGCATTTAAAAGATTCCTTAAGAACAGGCTATTGATTAAACGATATAATATTAAAGGTATTACTTAAAATTTAATAATATTATTAAATAAGAACTTATAACGTATAACGGTTAAAAGGTTTAATTAATTATTAAACCTAATCGTACGTTTTATATTAATAATAATATCGTAGGAAATTAAGTAATAAGGGAAGTAATAATTACGTTCAGTAACAGTAAATTATTAAGAGTAATTTAGGTAATTAAGTTATATTATAAGCTAGTAATTTATTTAAGCTATGGTAATAATAAGCGTATATATCCTTATCCTGGCTTAAGATACCTAAACGGCTTAATACTTTAAGCATGTTAAGTCCTTTAAGCTCGCATAACGACTTAAGGAGCTTAAAATACTTAGCGCTTTAATTCCTTTAAGCCTATTACGTAACTTCTTAGCTTTAGTTGGGACTAACCCTTTAGGAGATCCGACCGTTTATGTTATAGCTAAGACCGCTAGGTTATAATATAAACGTTATAAGTTTAATTAAAAAGTACTTAAAGTAAATACGGTATTCCGTAAGGAATTATTATAACTTAATAGTAATTCCGTCGAAAGGGGTAAGCTTAATAAGTTTCAAAACTTTTCCGGCTTTCTTACCGAAGGTTATTTAGGTAAGTTATGTTAATTAAGCTAGCTAATCCGGTTAATCGAGTTATTTTATGCTTATTTATTTTGCTAATTTAACTTTCTAAGTTTTTAATTGCTTACGGATTTCCTTGAACGTATTAACAAGTTCGATTTTATCATTAATAAGCTGCGTAACCGCGTTAATTAATTAGTTAAATCGTCGGAAGGCCTTTTTCTGAGAGAGATTAGGTCGAGTTTTCTTATTATCGGAATCTATGGTAATATCTTTAAGGATTTAAAAGGTTCTGTTAAAAACGGGTTACTTATTGGACGATATAATATTAGGGTATTATGACCTAACACACTTGGCACGCACAGGAACGGTCGGACCAAGAGTGGGTTAATCTTTCCCATTTGGTTACGTGATTCAGGATGGTCGAACAGGATCGGTTCGACCATACTCGACCATAAAAAGATGATCGAACGGGATCAGTTCGACCACACTGGACTATAAGAAGCATATATACGCTCGTTATTACCGTAGTCTAGATAGCTTTAGCTTATAATATAACTTAGTTATCTAGATTACCTTTAACAATCTATTATTATTAACCGTGATTATTAAATACCTTATTGCTTAGTTTTTTATAATATTATTGCTAACATAAACCATACGACTAAGTTTAATAATTAATTAAATCCCTTAGCCGTTATACGTTATAAGCTTTTGTTTAATAATATTGTTAAACTTTAAGTAATACCTTTAACATTATGTCGTTTAGTAAATAGCTAATCCTTAAAGGAACTTTTTAGCTTCCCAAAGATAATACCATAAATTCCGATAATAAGGAAACTCGACTTAATGTTTTTTAGAAAGAAGCCTTACGTCGACTTAACTAGCTAATTAACGCGGTTACGCAACTTACTAACGATAAGATCGAACTTATTCATATACTTAAAAAACCCGTAACTAATTAAAAGCTTAAAAAGTCGAATTAAAAAGATAGACAAATATAAAGTAACCCGATTAACCGAATTAATTAACGTAATTAATATACCTTACTTAAATAGCTTACGGTAAAAAGGCTGGAGAAATTTTAAAGCCTATTAAACTTACCCCTTTTAACGAAACCATTATTAAGTTATAATAGTTTTTTACGAAATGCCGTATTTACTTTAAATATTTCCTAATTAAACTTACAATATTTATTTTTCGGATTTAATTCGCTATAAAACAATTAATTGGAAACGCGGTTACTTAGTTTAAACCTACCCTTCGTAAGTAGGTTATTAAACTCCCTTAATAAAGGTTTGCCGAAACTATTACTATTTATAACGATTACGAAAAGTTTTTAAAAAAAAACATAAAAAAAGTATTCGGAATAGTAAACGAAAAGATTAAGGCTAAAAATAAGATTAAAAATTTAACTCACAAAGAATTAACTTTTAAATACGGCAATTCTGTCGGTTAATTAACTTCGAAGATTAACTAGGAATAAAAGGTATTAATAGCTACATTTTTTGACGGCTTAAAAAAAAGTACAAAAAGAACTGTTTAAGAATAAACGCCCTAAAAAGTTGGTAGATTACATCGCTATAACAGTCAAAATCGACGATCAACAATACGCCTAAAAAACTCGACATTCTAAGAACCGGCAAAACAATAAACCAAAGCACCCCCCTAATACCAGCACGCTACAAGGAACCAACACATCCTATAAAACGGCACCAAAACCCATGGAATTAAACGCAATTCAATAACGCAACCCTCGCATTATCAAATGTTTTAACTGTAACAAAATAAAACACAAAAGCTTCTAATACAAAGCACTTAAAAAGCTACCATAAAATACCTAAATGCCGGTTCCCCAGGGACCTTTACAAAATAACTAAAGTAATAATAACAGATTAATTAACATAATCAAGATTAAAGATAATTATAATCCCCCTAAAGAAGTACAACAAGGATTATAAAAGGCGAAAAAGCTATTTTAAGCAACTATTCAAGAATAACATACCCTTACCACAAGACTTACAATAACCTAATAACTAAAGAAACACGACGGATAAAAGGAGCTTATAAAAGATAAGTTACTTTTTCGTTCCTAAAAAAATGGTATTAACGGTACGAACAGTTAAAGCTAAACGTATGGATTAAAGAATACCAAGAATAAGACGAAAACCTGCTACTAAGATAACCGGACCGACATGGGAAACTTTATACCATCTAATACAAACGCGCCCATTACCCTAAACATATAGAAGAATAACGGTATATCGAAAAACGATTTACGCGAATATGTAATTAAAGATTCGAATTTCATAATTAAATAAGAAAAGACCCTAAGGATTAACGATAATACAGATACCTGAAAACATACGTCTCAAAAAACATTATTAATATCATCACGGTAACAACAAATTAGTCCGAAAAAAAGACCTGCCCCAACGGAAACCCTATATGCCATTTCGGATGGTACGACCATAAAACAAAAAAAGAATAGGTTTACCAGACAGTTATAAAGGCATTTCTGAAAATAACCAACAACTTAAACTTCCGTTTAAGCTTTACAAATAACCCGAATAAGCGACGAAAAATTAAAGACGAAAAAAAAAAAAGAAACAAAAACATAAGGCAATATAACGCCCAGTTTTAAGCACGACAAAAGGAACAAAAGGCCCCCAAACCATAATATATCAACAGAAAAAACTTTCAGACACAAATCCTCTTACTCGAAGTTACTCCACGCCGACAAAGGTATTATGACCTAGCAGTCTTGGTTACAACACAAACGGTCGAATCTCCGAAAAAGGTTGGTCCTGACTAAAGCTAAGGAATTACGTAACAGGCTTAAAGGACTTAAAGCGGCAAGCACCTTAAGCTCCTTAAGTTGTTATACGAGCTTAAAGAGCTTAACGTGCTTAAGAGTTTAAGTAGTTTAAGTACCTTAAACCAAGATAAGGATATATACGTTCGTTATTATAATAATTTAGGTAAATTACCAGCTTATAATATAACTTAATTATTTAAATTACTTTTGATAATTTGCTATTATGAAACGTAATTATTATTTACTTTATTACTTAACTTTTTACGATATTATTATTAATATAAACCGTACGATTAGGTTTAATAATTAGTTAAACCTTTTAACCGTTATACGTTATAAGCTTTTATTTAATAATATTATCAAACTTTAAATAATACCTGCAATATTATGTCGTCTAAGAAGCAGTCCGTCCTTAAAAGAACCTTTTAAATTCCCGAAAATATTATTATAAATTCCGATAATAAGGAAACTTAATTTAGTTTTTCTTAGGAAAAAGCCTTACGTCGATTTAACTGGTTAAGTAACGCGGTTACGTAACTTATTAACGATAAAATCGAACTTACCCTTATATTTAAAAAACCCCATAACTAATTAAAAGCTTAAAAAGTCGAATTAAAAAGATAAGTAAATATAAAGTAACCCGATTAACCGAATAAATTAACGCAACTAGCATAACTTATTTAGATAGTTTCCGGTAAGGAGGCCGGGGAAGTTTTAAAGCCTACTAAGTTTACCTCTTTCGACGGAACTATTACTAAGCTATAATAATTCGTTAAGGAATACCGTACTTACTTTAAATACTTTTTAATTAAATTCGTAACATTTATTTTTCGAATCCAGTTCGTTGTAAAATAGTTAAACGGAAACGCGGTTACTTAGTTTAAACCTACCTTTCGTAAATGGGTTACCAAATCCCTTTAATAAAGGTTTGCGGAAATTATAGCTATTTATAACGATTACGAAAAATTTAAAAAGGAATTAAGAAAGGTATTTAAAATGGGGAACGAAAAAATTAAAGTCGAAAACAAAATTAAGGATTTAAAGCAAAAAGAGTTAACCTTTAAATACGGCAACTTTTTCCTTTAATTAGCTTCAAAGGTTAACTGGGGATAAAAAATACTAATAGATACGTTCTTCGACGGCCTGAAAAAAAAGGTATAAAATGAACTATTCAAGGATAAGCGCCCCGAAGAGTTGATGGACTATATCGCTATGGCAGTCAAAATCGACGACCGATAATACGCCTGGAAAACTCGATATTCCAAAAAACGATAAGGTAACAGACTAAAACATTCCCTTAATATCGGTACGTTATAAGGAACGAATATATCCCAAAAGACAGTACCGGGACCTATAAAGTTAAACGTAATTCAATAACGTAACCCGCGTACCATTAAATGCTTTAATTATAATAAAATAAGACATAAGGCCTTTTAATGTAAGGTACTTAAAAAGCTACGACAGAATAACTGGATACCGGTCCCTTAAGGACTCCCCCGAAATAACTAAAGCGATAATAACCGATTAATTAACATAATCAAAGTTAAAAACGATTATAACCCCTTTAAGGAAGTATAATAAAAACTGCAGAAGGCGAAAAAGCTATCTTAAGTAATTATATAAAAGCAGCAAGCCCTGATTGCAGAACTTATAGTAATCAAATAGCTAAAGGAACACGACGGATAAAAGGAGTTTACAGAAAACAAGCTACTTTTCTGTTCTCAGGAAAAACGGCGATAACGGTACGAACAGTTAGAACTAAACGCATAAATTAAGGAATATTAAGGATAGGACGAAAACCTGCTACCAGGACAACCGGACCAATACGGAAAACTTTATACCATTTAGTATAAACGCGCCCATTACCTTAGACATATGGATAAATAACGGTACATCAAAAAACAACTTACGCGAACATAGAATTAGGGATTTAACTTTTATAACTAAATAAAACGAAATCCCAAGGATTAACGGTAATATAGATACCTAAAGCATATGCCTCGGAAAACATTGTTAACATTATCATAATAATAATAAATTAGCCTGAAGGAAAGATCTATCCCGATAAAAACCTTATATAACATTTTGAATAATGCGACCATAAGATAAAAAAAGAATAGGTCCACCAAATAATGATAAAGGTATCTTTAAAAGTAATTAATAATTTAAACTTCCGTTTAACTTTTACGGACGACCTAAATAAACGACAAAAATTTAAGAAGAAAAAAACGAAAATATAAAGTAATACGAAGCCCAATTTTAAGCACGACAGAAGGGATAAAAGGCCCCCGAACTAGAATATATTGACAAAGAAGATTTCCAGATATAAATCCTTTTATTCGAAGCTATTGTACGCCGACAGGAAAGATAGCTAAAGTAAATACAGGCCTTCAACGCATAAAATCAAGAATATATTAAAGCGTTAAAAAACAAGTTAAAAAACGAATACCACTTATAAAAGAGCCGTAAGATAATAAAACCTAAAAAAACTAGCAGGAACTTCCTAAAAGGGCTTTAAACGCGACGATAAAAGCTAAAAATGACTTAATTAAGCTGTAAGTAAGTATTAGAACATATTAATTTACCGCATTTATGGACTGCAAAATAACAGAAGGTAATTATATTACGCCGGAGATAGTTAACCGACTTCGATTATTATAGAAAGAAAAGATGGAACCTTATATCGCCGAAAACGTAAAAAGTTAGGCTTTATTTACGATAATAAAAAAATCACCCGTAAGATTAATTACCTCGAAATCTTCGTTAACGAACGAAACCAAATAACAAACTTTAATATCGTTTTAATAAGGAATTACGATATAATCCTTAAAAAACTATAACTATACTAACACAACCCCTTAATCGATTAAATAACTAACTAGGTAAAGTTCGCTTTATATCCATTCGATAAAAAAAAAAGCAAAATACGAAAGGATCTTAACATTCGATCGAAAATGGCGATAAGTAAAAGGATTAAAACATAATGAAAGCCTTATTACCTATAGGAACAAAATATAAAAGAAAATAAGGGTATCATAAAAAGATACGACGTATTATCGCTATTATCAAAACGAAATTGCAAAAAATAAACGATCACTTATAGCATCAGCCATTAAAGCGAGAAATAATAGCTAACGTGCGTCCATAATACCACAAATATGAACGACTATTTCGAAAGGAACTCGAAACAAAACTACTAAAATATAACGAATAAAATTATGAAATAATTCATAAAAAAGGAACATCGACCAAATTGTATCTAATTTATAATTTTAACGAAACAAAATTACAGGCATTACGTAAATACCTTAAAAATAAGCTTCGAAAAGGTTATATACGACGTTCTAATTTATTAACCGGATACCTTATATTTTTCGTACTAAGAAAAAACGGGAAGTTACGCCTAATTATTAATTATAAGTAATTAAATAATATTACGCTTTAAAACAAAATATTATTACCCTTAATTAACGAAATAAAAAATCGCTTTTATAAAGCAAATTAATTTACGAGCTTAAATCTTAAAAAAAGATATAACCAAATCCGCATTAAGCCAGGATACGAATAAAAAACAACTTTTAAAACGAAATACGGACTTTTTAAATATTTCGTTTTATCTTTCGGACTTACGAACGTATTAATAACCTTTTGGCGAATAGTTAACCATATACTTAAGGAATACTTAAAATATTTTCGTTATTTGTTACCTTGACGACATTTTTATTTACTTAAAAAATAAAGACGAATATATAAAATACGTTTATATAGTTTTCTAGGCCTTACAAAACGCTAACTTATTAATTAATACCGAAAAAAGCCAGTTCTATACGTAAAAAATGGAATTTTTAGGATATATTATCACCTTTAAATGCATTAAAATAAACCTTAAGAAAATCGCTGCAGTATAAGGGTAAAAGATGTTTACCATAATTAAAAAAGTACAAACCTTTTTCGGATTTGCCAACTATTATAAAAGGTTTATTCGAAACTTTAGCAAAATAACTATACTATTATCCAACTTAATAAAAAAAGAAATAAATTCCTTTAAACGATAAAAATGAAAACCGCCTTTTAAAAAATTAAAAATATGATTATTAATAACGTACGAGATCAGTACTCCGGATGGATCAGTACTCCGGATGGTTTTTGTCATTTTTTAACAACCCAACTTCAATTGTCCACTTTTTAATATTAATAACATAAAATGGCTTACAAAAAGAAATAAGAATAAACCTAGCCGTTCAGGCTAAAAAACGAAACCCGAAACTTAATTATACGACATTTAGTTCTATATATAAAGTTTCCCATTCTTTTTTACATAAACGATATACCGGTACACCTTCCTAAAGCGATTATATACCCAGATTACGCAAATTGACGCCGACCGAAAAGAAATCCATTATCGACCGAATCCTTAACCTAGATACGCGAACGTTTTTTATCCGGCTTTAGTACGTTAAAAATATAGCCAATTTACTGCTTACCTAACGCGTCGTAAAATGCGTCGGGGTTAAATAGGCGTCAAGATTTGTTAAACGGCAAACAAAACTTAAAACGCGTTTAAATTAAAAAATCGATTATTAAAAAGTATTATGCAAAAATCCAAAAGTATTTCGTAAATAATTCGAGCTTATTCGGGTTATAATCATAAAGTACGATATCGCAAAAAAGGATCTTTATAACTTTAACGAAACGAATTTATTAATAAGGCTTTTTATAATATTAAATATAATAATTATAAATATTAAAAAACGTAAAAAATTTAAATAAGCCTAATAAAGTAATCGGGAATAAATAATAATTATAAAGATTATTAATTCGTAAGGTTAAATTATACGTCCATTTATCATTTTAACAAAAAAAAACCACCTTAATTCCTAATATTAAAAATAATAATTATTACCCGATTAAAGGTTTAATATAGGCTATAATAATTAAATAATAAACGAATTAAGTTTAAAATAAATTTAATACTTTAATAAGTATATACGAACGCGCATAAAAAAAACCAAACGTTTCCTTATCCTTAACGGTTACGAAAACTACCATTCGATCGAATTCGAAAAATGCTACGCGAATAACGGTATTATTACTTTTTGTATACCCGCGTATTCTTCTTATCGGCTTTAACCTTTTAACGTATCCTGCTTTTTTATTTTAAAGCGCGCTTATTCGTTATATATCGAAAATTTAATAAGATATTACCATACCTATATCGCGAAAAAATCTTTTCTTACTAACTTTTACGACGCGTTTAAAGCTACCATAACGTCCGATAATATCAAATCCGGATTTGCAAAAACCGAACTTATTTTATTCAATTTTAATAACGTTTTATTTAATTTAAAAATTCCTTTAATTATATTTATACCAACCGTTTCGCCGTTTACTTCTGCCGTTTCTGATTTTTCGCTTTTTACGAAAATTCTTATAAATATCCGTAAAATAATAAAATAAGAACGTTATTTATAAAAAAAGATCAAAAATTATCAGGGTAGCTCGCCGACAAGAATCGTTAAATCGGTTAATTTATTATCCAAAAGTTACCTGATATTTTAGCATAAAATTATTTTCCTAAAATAAAAGGTTACTTAATTACGCGAAATTAACCACGCCCTTAATAAACGTTATAAAATTAAAAACAAACGTTTTTAAGAAAAAGGAACATTTATTATATAAAAAGGATAAGCTCTCTTAGGCGAAAAAAAAGTGGTCGTAAAAAAATGCAGCTAATAACGGCTAAAGATAATCGTTGCAAAAAGGTTAAGACGAAAAAACGGAAATGTGGCGTTTACGGCAAGCCCGGACATAATACGCGTATTTGTCAGGAAGTTATAAAGACGTCTAGCGATAAAGAATCTGATTGATTTTAATTAATTTAATGTATTATGGTTGATTAATTTGAATGTGTTGTCGCGGGGTGCCAAAAACCATCCGGAGTACTGATCCATCCGGAGTACTGATCCATCCAGAGTACTGATCTCGTACGTTAGGCCAGTATTAATTATGTACGACTTAAACCACTTAATTAAGTTTAAAACCGACGCTTCGGATTACGCCTTAAGCGTAATAATAAAATACCGTAACGATTAAGGTAATTTATACTTTATCGCCTTTTATTTTTACAAATTAAAAGAAATAAAGCTAAATTACGGTATCCCCGATAAAGAATTTATAGCTATTATTAAGGTTTTCCGAGAATTTAAGTATTATCTTAAGAGAAACCTTTACTAAGTTAAGGTATATACCGATTACAAAAACCTTATTTGCTTTACCATTACCAAAGAATTTATAAAACGATAATTACGTTACACCAAAAAAACTAACAAAATACGACTTCGTTATTATTTATTAAAACGAATCGGAAAACGGTAAGGTAAACGTACTAAATCGAAAACCGAACTTCGAAAAAATAATAATTAAGGTTAACTATTAAATCTTTAATATTATATTAAAAGGATACTTATAACTTCGATAAATAGCAATAATTAAAGTAATACCCTTTAACCTATACCAGAAAATCTAAGAATATAACGATAATTTACTTAAAAACTAAAAGATGGAAAAAATATAAATCCTAAAAATATACCAGGAAATATTAATACGAAATATATACGAATATCAATTATACGAATACCTAGGGATCCACAAAACCTTAAAACAATTATACCGTACTTATTATTTTCGTAAAGTGAAATTAATAGTAAAGAAAATACGACAATAATATTGTATTTATAATAAAACGAAAACGTTACGACATAAATTATACGGAAAGCTATAGCTATTACCGGTTGCAGAACGACCATAACATTTAATTACTTTCGACTTTATTATTAAACTCCCATTTTTAAAAAACCTAATTACGGGCATATATTATAATAATATCTTTGTAATCGTTAATCGATTTATTAAACCCTTTTAATTTTTACCATATAGTAAGGATATAAACATAAAACATATAGCATATATTTTCTTAGAATATATATTAAAAATATATAAATTATTAACGGAAATTATTTTAAATAAAAAGAATAACATTTAGTTCGAAATTTTAGTAAGGATATATAATATAACTAAGCCTAAATTATAAACTATTTAACGTATTTAACCCTTAAATAAACGGACAAATAAAAAAACTAATTAAATATTAAAAGTTTACTTACGATATTAAATTAATTACGAATAAAACGATTAAATTTAAATATTACCTATTACCTAATTAGCTTATAATATTAATTATTACGAGAATATTAAAACGATTTTAATAAATTCTAATTTCGGTTTTATACTAAAAGTTTATAAAGATATACGCGAAAAACCTATTAATATTAAAGCAATCCTTATATTAAAATAACTTAAATAATTATATATAAAAATAAAAACAAAACTTAAATTCGTACGTAATTAAATAAAAAGAAAATACTATAATTAAAATAGGTTAAAAGGATTAACTTTCTAAGAAAGAAAGATGGTTTACCTAGCTACCAAAAACATCCAAACTAAGCAACTAAATAAAAAACTTAACTTTAAATATATCGGATTATATAAGATCATTAAGAAATCTCAGAAAATAACTATTAATTAAAACTACCACTTAAGGTTAAACCTTATCTAATCTTTTACATTTTTTTACTCAAGTTAATAGCAGATACTATTAAAGTTAATACAGGGTACGAAAAGAAAGCAAAAGAAAATATACCGATATACGAAGCAGAAAAAATTCTAGATATACGTAAAAAGAACGGACTTACCCAGTACCTAATTGTAACAAACCTGTCATACATCCACCTGGAAGTATGAGCAGTATCCGAAATGGGGTCTTGATTTGCAGGTAACAATAGGGCGAGGAATGATTTATTAGGGGTTTTATTCGTTAAAGAGATTTAAAGACTTTTCCCTTAATTAGAGAACTGTGCAATCGTCTTTAGTTAAAAGCTTAGATTGATAGTTAAGGAGCGAAACTAAGTAGGTGCTATTTATATAGGAGACCGATTTATTATATATCCTAACTCCAAAAGTAAGTTTGTCGTGGATTTGTATGATCTGGATGATCTGGTTTCTAAATTATCTAGATTAACCAGATTAACTAGATTACCTTAAAAGCCAAGTTTTCCTTATCCGGGGTTTAGCCGTAATAAGTTCGTATTAGGTTATAAAGGTAGGTTTTCTTAAGATAGGAACCCCTATTCTTGTAATATTATTTTCTTTTTTTAAGAATTTTTGTCCCAAAAATAAGAACCGTAGGTTAGTTATTTTGTTGTATTGGAAAGTTTTTAAGTTTGTCCTGTTAACTTTATCATGATAAGTCGTATTCGAAAAAAAAAAGCCTTGCTTGAATTAGCGTGATTCTCGGAACACTTGCGTTAATTTAATCGAGAAATTTAATATTAAAGCCTTTCCTTGTTTTAATTGTATTCGATTAAGAAAAACCGATTATTATTTCGTATCCGAATACGTAAGTTGTAATTATTATGTTCGCCGGCAGTGTCCATCTTATAACGTTTTCGTTATAAACTTCCTTTAAAAAATAAATAAAACGTAAAAGCGTTTATTACGAGAATAGCGTAAGATTGAGGACGATTTTTTAACGTTTTAGAAAACCGCAAAAAGGGAATAAAAGGCGGTAGAAAAAAGGTTAATTAAATTACAGCCTTAACAAAATGAAAAATCGCGGGAATTTGTTAAAAGGTTAAGATAATTACGTTTTTAACAGGATTTTCTTAAAAAGAAAGCGTTAAAAATATTAAAGGAAGGTTTAAAGTTAAATTAATTAGAAAAATAGGAAAAAATAAAAGAAAAACGGCGATAGGTGAAAATAAAGTAAGCATAGCTTGCTTCCGAAATAGATGCTATAATAAAGGCGTTTACTTTCTTCGACTAAAACGCCGTAAGGTTGGATTTAAGCGGGGGACCTTTATCGCCCGCGACCTTAGCTGCGCTAAAGACGGTCGGTCAGGATTTTATCGATAGAACGTCTTAACTAGGTTTATCGTATTCGTTAAGTGGTTAAGTAATTCCTAAATATTTTCTTTATGTAAGTATCCTTTTTACTTAATTAGGTATTGGATTTTGTTTTTAACTATTTTGGAATATAATATTTTTTCGATTTCGTATTTATTATTATTGTTTTCGATTTTTAAGCTTACTTTTAACGGGGCGTTCTTAGGTGCTAATTTAAACAAGGAAATATGAAAAATAAGGTGTATTTTTATTATTTTAGGTAATCATAATCGGTAATTGGTTTTGGAAATAGTTTTATTAATTTTAAACGGACCAAACTTTTTAAAACTAAGCTTATGGTTAAGCCTTTTGGTTTTAATATATAAAATATTTAATGTTACGTTTTATTTTTAACGTAATAAATAAACCTTATTTCTTTTCGCTAAAATTGGTCCTTTAATTTTTTTTAATTATAGTATTGGGCTATTTTTTGCTGGAGAAAATGCAAATCGGCTTGTAAACGGAATTATATTGTTTTGATTTCCGTTATAATTATTTCCGTTTGGGGGGTTATGGTAATAATTATACGAATTTTGTATTCCGGTTGCTTTAGTTGTTAGGTTATTACCTTATGTCCGTATATAGCTATATAGGGGGAAACGCCCATATTTTCGTTAGTAAACGTATTATAAGTTATTTATGTTAATAGTAGCAGTTTTACTTAATTATTTTGTTAGTAATTAATATAATTTCGAAGGTATTATTTTAGGGTTTAGTTTAATCGTTTCGTTTAACCATTTGTTTAAAGGTAATAAATTATGAAAAACTTAAGCTTAATACTTATTTATTTAAAAAAGCTGGCATTAAATTTGGATATAAAAAGCTTATTTTAATTAAAAATGATCTTTTTTAATATTTCCTATTTATCGAAATAGTATTAGATAATTATATAAGCTAGTTATTTTATTATCGCGGTTCTTTTAAAAGGTAGGAAATACTTATATTTAGTAAGTTTATTAACGATTATTTAAATTCCGTCGTATTTAACTTTAATAATTAGGTTTTTAAATAAAGGAAGGTTGGTAATAAAATTCCAAGTTATGGTATTCCATATTTTGTTAGGAATATTGGTAAGTTATAACAGCCTATAGGGTTTATGGCGTATTGCCTTAGCCTTATTATAAATGTTACAATTTCTGACGATTTTTTTGATTATTCGGTGCAGTTTTGGGAAGTTATACTTTTTTTGTAACCGTCGGGTAGTTTTGAAGATTTTTTAATGTTTATATAATGGGTTTTCGTAAAATTTCTTTACGAATTGTTTTTGTTGGTTCCTAGGAATATAAATTTTGTTACAGTATAATAGCTGGCCTTTTAGCTGTCCTTTTAATTATTAAGTTTTTTTCTTTTTATTTATGTCGTAAGAATTTCGAAATCGTATTAAAAGTTTAAGGGTTGGTTTTTTAAAAATTTCGTATAACTGTATAATATTATTTTGGTTATATTATAATATTTGCATATTTCGTTTGGGAATTTTGGGATTATAGTCGCTTTTGCGATTAAGAATATCCGTTTAAATATTTTCCTTTTTTTTAATATAATGTATTTTAAAGTTAAACCTTAATAAGAAAATTATTTAATTTTTATATTATTTATTTAATTTTTGTGCCTTTACAAACCGAATAAGGTTTTTATGATTAAAATAAATGTCGAAGGGTTTTTTGGTTCCGTTAAGAAAAAGCTCCCATTTTTTAAAAGCGTTAATAATTGCTAGTAATCTTTTGTCGTAAATTAGGCATTTAAGTTTTATATTTCGTAGTGCTTTCGAGTAGTAAGCTACCGGGTACCATTTGTCGTTATCTTTTAGCTCTTTTAAGACGGTATTTAGTACGTAATATAAAGCATCCGTTTTTAGGCGCTTTTTTTTATCTGCATTAAGTAGCCTTATTATGGGTTTATTGGTAATTGCGTTTTTCAGGATTTGAAATGTTTTTTTTTGCATTTTCTGGAAGCTTAAACTTTTTATTAACGTATTTTTTAGTAATAAGTTTCGTTAATAGTTTAATTATATTTCCGTATCCTTTAATTAAGCTTTATACGTAACCCGTAAATTTTAAGATTTATTAAATATCGGTAACGGTCGCCTTATTAAGGATAAGGCAGTTTTTAATTACTTTTATTTTAAAATGTTAAATCTAAATTTAGCCGGGGATAACTGTATATCCTAAAATGTTTAGCTTTATATATGTTATATGCTTTTAGCTAGGTTAATTCGGATCTTTGCCTTATTCAGAGTTTGGAGTACTTAAGTTATATGCTATTTATGCTCCTTTAAAGTTTCGGAGTAAATGAGAATGTCGTCGAGATAAACGAATACAAACTTATTTAAATATTTTCGTAAGGTGGTTATAATTAAGCGTTAGAAATTAACGGGAGCATTAGTAAATCCTATAGGTATTATTCGGTATTTGTAAAATTTATGTTTCATTTTAAATGCCGTTTTTTATTTTTCTTTTTAAGTTATTTTAATACGGTAATAACCGTTTCGTAAGTTAAATGTAATAAATTATTTAGCTTTATTAACGCTTTCCCTTAAGATGTTTATAAGGGTTAAAAGGTATTTCTTTTTGATCATAATATTATTGAGCTGTTTATAATCGATACCTTTTCTGAAAACCAGGTTTTTATTTTCGTCGATCTTTTATTTTCCGTTTTTGATTTTTGGTATTAAAAGGACGGGGTATTTAGTAAGAAAGTTAAAAGGTCGAATATATCCTTTTTTTAAATCGAGTTAAATAGTTTTTTATAAGGCTTTTAACTTTTCAAGGTTTATGTAATAAATTTTATAAAATTTAGAATGATATTTTTCCTTAATAGATATTCGATGATTCTATTAATTATGTGGTAATAATTCGTAGTTTTTTCTGTCCTTAAATAATGTTTTAAATCCTTCATATTTAAGTAATATTGTTCCGGCTTGATTTAGTACTTATATTCTTCTAATAATATAGCAAATTTCCTGCTTATTTCTTTTAGGTAATTTTTTATTATTTTTTTAAGAAAGTATTTAATATTTCCAGTTAATATATAGATTGCTGGTTTTAAGCCACGGCATTCCCAATATAATGTTATATTTAGAGATGTCGGCAATATCTAACGAAATTCGTTTTTGATATCTTTAGATTAAACGGGAAGTTTTTCCGTTTTTCGTAGGATTCGTCCGTTCTCATACTTAGATAAGCTTCCGTTTATTATACGTAATTTGTAAAAGTTTAGTTTATACTTTTAAAGAATTTAATGTTTTTTTGCCGTTACGGGAAAGATAAAATTATTTTCGGCTTCTAAGTTGATTATGGTTTTAAATGTATTATTTTTATATTAAAGTGGAATTTTAATCTGGTTACGTAATTCTTTTATTACCTTACATAAGGTTTTATAAGTTAGGGCTTTTCGATACCTTACTTTCGAGGGCTTTTAGCGTTTTTTAATTTATGATGGTATTCAATTTGAAAAAGTTTTTATTCGCGCACCTTTTAAATAGCGTACTTAATATATTAATTATTTTTGCATTTAAACCGTGTTTTCTTATTACATTTGCATTTAAAGGTAACTATTTTTTTCGGGCTCGATTTTTGATTTTATATTTTTCGAATTATATGGTCAAAAGTATAGATTTTCGAAGGAGGTATTTTTATATTTAGGAGTTCGTATTAAATGCAAAACATTAAGGAATAATATAAATATCCTTACGATATAGCTTTTTAGCTTTATTTTAATTCGGGATGTAAGTAATAAAACTTAAGATATTCTGGTTATCGGAAAGTTTTTATGTATTTATATTCGTTATTTAGTTCGGTAGGTATTTTTTTATTTTATTCGGGCCAAAAGTTATTATCTTTTTTGGCTTTAAGATAAATGAGATAATCGTCGATATAACAAGCGGTAAAATGTAATAACTTATGCTGGTTTTTTCGAAGTTTGGTATGTACCGTATATTCAGGAAGTTCGTAAAGTTTCGGGGATAACTATCCGTGGTTGTTAGCGTTAGGTCGGAACTGACTATTTTCGTTATGTATCTTGTATTAAGATGTATTAAGATGATAAAAATACCCTAACTTTATAGCTATTTTGGAGGCCGTTTGTTTAAGGTAATACTTATAGGTTTTAGCTTTAAAGTCCTAATAAATAAGGTAATCTTCGTATTTTAGGATGTCGTTCTGGATTTAAGTGATGGTGGTAATAGTGAATTCTGGTTGGAAGGAAGTCGAGCTGATTTTATTCTTTTCCTTTTTTACCTTACTATCGGTTTCTTATTTAGCCGCTTTGGGTTTTTTTTAGGGTTAAAGAATCTTTTTTCTTTAGAATTTCTTTTAGCGGGGGAACGGCATTCGCTTTTAAAATATTCCTTTTTGCTATAGTTAAAACATTCTATATTAAACTTGTTTTTTAAGGCTTTTTCGAAACGGTACTTGCTTTCTTTTAAGGTTTGCCTTTATCTTTTTTAATTCGGCTGTTAAAGTTTTTGTCGTTATTTCGTTTATTAATTCCTTTCTTTTCGAGGTACTGGTTAAAGGTACGTCGATTAGCGATAATTGCTTTGTCTGTATATTGCTTAAAGGATCTTATCTTAAATATTATATATATCTTATCCTTAACTTAAGGTTTTAAGCCGTTATAAAAAGGATAAAATAACGCGTTTTCGGGTAGATTAAAAATTGCTACTAAATAGTTAAATTTTGTCGTATATTTTGTAATTAACTTGGTCTGGTAAAAAAGGTATAATTATTTTATTACGTATTATTTTTTATCTGGGTTTTTAAATATAGTTCGTATTTAGGTTTCGAAATATCGGTAATTATTAAAGATGTAATTAGTAATATCTAAGGATTTTTTAAAGTAGTTTTTTAGGTAATTCTTTATGATAAGTTCGAACTATAAAAGAATTTATCCCATAAGCAGCTAAAAGATAGCCATTACTTTTTGATAATCCTTTATGAAGGAGCTTTAGTAAAATTTAAGGTAAGTTTTGGCTTGGACGAAAAAATCTTTTATATCTGTAGTTCCGTTATAAGGCTTTGGGGTATTTGGCTTATAACCTTTGATTTCCGGCATTCCGTGGTAGCTAGGAGAAGGGATAATAGTTTTGCGGTATCGATTGGGACCGAATAATGGGGGTGCTGGGGTTCTTTTTTTTATTCCTCGGGTAGGTTAAATTATACTTTTTTTAAGGAGTTAGGGTCTTTTTTCTTGTTTTTTTCGAGGGCCTGGATTTTGCGTAATAAGATCTTCATTTTTTCTTCAAGAAAGAGTTTTTTTCCTTTCCCTTTGGACCTTAAGGTTCCTAAATCGTTAGTTTTTCTTTTTTTTTTTTTCGAATCTCCCTGGACCTTAATAATGTCCTTTAAAACCGGGGTTTGCTGCTAGGTTTGGGAAAAAGAAGGTTCTTTTTTATTACGGGTTATAGGAGGTATAATGTTATTAATTCATTAAAAAACTTTTTCGATAAGTGGTAGGTTGTTTAATTTAGTTATTAATTCCTTATTAGTTTATGACAGAGATCGGGTGTACTATTTATTTTTTAAACGTCGCTTTGTGATATCGTTTTTATTAAGTTTAAAAAAGCTTATGCCCGATTAGGCTTGGAATTATCGGTCGGTTATTAATTAAGGAGTTATCAAAATATAACGAATTTGTTATATATTTACCTAAAAGTATAAGCAATATCCGAAATAAGGTTTTAATTTGCAGGTAATAATAAGGTAAGGAATAATTTATTAAAGGTTTTATTCGTTAAAATAATTTAAAAACTTTTCCTTTAATTAAAGAACGGTATAATCGCTTTTAGTTAAAAGCTTAAATTAATAGCTAAACAACGGAATTAAGTAAGTGCTATTTATATAGGAGACCGATTCATTATATATCCCAATTCCAAGAGTAAGTATGTCGTGGATTTATGTAATCTGGATGATCTGGTTCCCAGATCATCCAGATCATCCAGATCAACCAGATCACCTTAAAAGCCAAGTCTTCCTTGTCCGGGGTTTAGCCGTGACAAGTTCGCACTAGGCTACAAAGGTAGGTCTCCTCAAGACAGGAACCCCTGTTCCTGTAACACTAATCAAATGGAAGAAATACCCAGACTCCGAAAATACCTAGGAACTTACCAAGAACCTTATAAACGCCTAACGCCTATTAAGGAGCTTTCACCAGCAACGACGGACGTATCCCAGTTAGCAGTCGACCAATCAATAGGCTCAAACCAATCGACCGGATCTATGACCTGGCTTGACGTAACCGCGGCAACCGCTACCTTCAATTATTCTTACTCCCTTTCTAAACGTTCAAACTTTTCCATAGTTTCCACACCTTTAATACCATAACGAAGCATCTCGATACTTTTACGACGAAAAAGCCATTTTTGTTTCTCTAAACGATTAAGCTTATTAACAGCAGTTTGTAATATCTTTCGAGCTTACTTTTTCTTACGTTTTAAACGATCTTTTTTATTAAGAAGTTTTTAATGTTCCGTTTCCGAAGGCTGAAAAACATTATAAGGATTATTAAAACGAACGTACCGTACGTATTTTACGGAACTACAAACGACCTTATAATTTATACCGTCCTTTTCGTAACGAAAATAAAAAGTTATGTTAAAATTAAAACGTTTAATACGGTCTAAGAGAACGAAAGCGTTAATAAGTTAACGAAAATTACGTTTTTTAATTCGACCCGATATAATAAATATAAAAAAAAACATTTATTTACTAAAATTAATAAAGAAATAAATTAATCTTTAAAGGTAAAAATCTTAAAAAGGGGAAATCGTATTATAACTTAGCAGCTTTGGTTATAACATAAATAGTCGGATCTCTTAAAAAGTTAGTCCCGACCAAAGCTAAAAAATCACGTAATAAGCTTAAAGGACTTAAAACGATAAGTACTTTAAGCTTTTTAAGCCGTTATACGAGCTTAAAAGGCTTAACGTGCTTAAGAGTTTAAGCAGCTTAAGCACTTTAAACCAAGATAAGAATATATACGTTCGTTATTACCATAGTTTAGATAAATCACCAGCTTGTAATATAACTTGGTTACGCAGATTACCTTTGATAATCTGCTGTTACCAGACGTAACTATTGTTTACCCTATTGCTTAGTTTCCCACGACACTACTGCCAACATAAACCGTACGACTAGGTTTAATAGTTAGTTAAACCCTTTAGCCGTTATCAAAAGAGATAACTAAAACAATTATAAGCCCTTAACGTACAAAGTTAAAAGCGTATTAAAGTATTAAAAAACGAATTAAAAAACGAACGCCACCTATAAGAAAGCCGTAAGATAATAAAACCCATAAAAACTAGCAGGAGCTTCTTAAAAGGGCTTTAAACGCGACGATAAAAGCCAAAACCGACCTTATCACCTTACGAATAAAAATTAGGACACATTAATTCACCGCATTTGTGAACTACAAAGTAATAAAAGCTAACTATATTACGCTACCTGTAATTAACCGAGTTCGATTACTATAAAAAGAAAAGATAAAACCTTATATTATCGAAAACGCAAAAAGTTAAGCATTTACTTACGATAACGAAAAAATCACCCGCGAAATTAATTACTTCGAAATTTTCGTTAACGGACGAAACCAAATAATACATTTCGATATTATTTCGATAGAGAATTACGATATGATCCTTGGAAAATTATAATTATACTAATATAACCCCTTAATCGATTGGATAATTAACCAATTAAAGTTCGTTTTACATTTATTCGATAAGAAAAAGTAAGATAAAAAAAGATTTTAATATTCGATCGAAAATAACGACGAATATAAGAATAAGAATACGACAAAAACCTTACCACCCATAAGACCAAGATATAAAAAGAAATAAGGGCATTATAAAAGAATACGACGTATTATCGTTGCTATTAAAATAAAATTACGAAAGATAAACGATTACTTACCACATTAATCTTTAAAGCCAGAAACTATAGTTAATATATTTTTATAGTATTATAAATATGAACGACTATTTCGAAAGAAACCTAAAACGAAATTACTAAAACATAACGAATAAAACCATAAGATAATTCTTAAAAAAGGAACATTAATCAGATTTTATTTAATTTATAATTTTGACGAAATAGAATTATAAGTATTACGTAAATACTTTAAAAACAAACTTCGAAAAGGTCATATATAACATTTTAATTTATTAACCGGATAGCCTATATTTTTTGTAGTAAAAAACGGAAATTTACGCCTGGTTATTAATTATAAGCAGCTAACCGATATTACGGTTAAAAACAAAATATTATTATCCTTAATTAATAAAATAAAAGACCGCTTTTACGAAATGAATTAATTTACGAACCTAAATCTTAAAGAAAGATATAATTAAATCCGGATTAAATTAGGACATAAATATAATATAGCTTTTAAAATAAAATACAAACTTTTTAAGTATTTCGTTAAACCTTTCGAACTTACGAACGTATTAATAACCTTTTAGCGAATAATTAATCGTGTACTTAAGGAGTATTTGAATATTTTCGTTATTTGTTACCTCGACGACATTCTCATTTACTTAAAAAACAAAAAAGAATATATAAAATACGTTTATATAATTTTCTAAATCTTATAAAACGTTAACCTCTTAGTTAATACGAAAAGAAGTTAGTTCTATACGTACGAAGTAGAATTTTTAATATATATCATTATCTTAAAATACATTAATATAAACTTTAAAAAGATTATTACAATATAAGAATGGGAAATACTTACTATAATTAAAAAAATATAAATCTTTTTCGGATTCGTTAATTATTATAAGAAATTTATTCGGAATTTTAACAAAATAATGATATTATTATTCAACTTAATAAAAAAAGGAAACAAATCTTTTTAATCGATAAAAATAAAACAGCTTTTTAAGAAATTAAAAACGCGATTATTAACGAGCTGATATTAATTATATATAACTTAAGCCGCTTAATTAAACTTAAACCTAACGCCTTAAATTACGCTTTAAGCGTAATAGCCGGATACCGAAATAATTAAGGTAACTTATATTTTATCGCCTTTTATTTTTATAAGTTAAAAAAAACAAAGTTAAATTACGATATTTCTGATAAAGATTTTATAATTATTATTAAGGTTTTTAAAAAACGCAGATATTACTTTAAGGAAAACCTTATTTAAATTAAGATATATATTAATTATAAAAGCCTTACTCGCTCTATTATAATCCAAAGAATTATAGGACGATAATTACGTTATACCAAAAAACTGGCAAAATATAACTTTATTATTATTTACTAAAAAAATTAAAAAGCGGTAAAATAAACGTATTTGATCAAAAATTAAACCTCGAAAAAAAAGTAACTAAGGTTAATTACCAAATCTTCGATATTATACTAAAAGGATACCTATAATTACGATAGATAATAATAATCAAAACAGCACCTTCCAACCTATATCAGAAAATCCAAGAATATAATAACAACTTACCTAAAAACCAGAAAATGAAAAATATAAGTCCTAAAGAAATATTAGAAAATATTAATACGAAACATATACAAATATTAATTATACGGATGCCCAGGGATTTATAAAACCTTAGAATTATTATCACGTACCTATTACCTTCTTAAAATAAAATTAATAATAAACAAATACGATAATAATGTTATATTTATAATAAGGTAAAAGCTCGACGACATAAACTATACGAAAAACTATAAAACTATTACTAATCGCAAAACGACTATAAGATTTAATTATTTTCGACTTTATTATCAAACTTTTACGTTTAAAAAACTTAGTTACGGGCCTATATTGCTATAATATCCTTATAATTGTTAATTAATTTACTAAATCTTTTTAATTTTTACTATATAATAAAACCCCAAACGTAAAATAAATAATATATATCTTTTTAAAACATATATTAAAAATATACGGATTATTAACGAAAATTATTTTAAATAAAAAAACAATATTTACTTTAAAGTTTTGTAAAATTTATAACATAATTAAATCTAAATTATGAACTATCTAACATATTTAAACCTTAAATAAATAGATAAATAAAAACCCCAATTAAATATTAAAGTTTTACTTTTAATATTACATTAATTATAAATAAAACAATTAAATTTAAAGGTTACTTATCGTTTAATTAGCCTATAATATTAACTATTACGAAAATATTTAAACAGTTTTAATAAACGCTAATTTTAATTTTATATCGGAAATTTATAAAGATATACGTAAAGAACTAGTTAACGTTAAAACAATTCTTATATTAAAATAACTAAAATAATTATACGTAAAGCTGAAGTTAAAACTTAAATTCGTACGTAATTAAAGAAAGAAATATTATAACTAGAAAACGTTGAAAAAGTTAACCTTTTAAAAGGAAAAAATGGTTTACCTAACTACCAAAAACATCCAAACCAAACGACAAAACAAAAAACTTAATTTTAAATATATCGGCCTATATAAAATTATTAGGAAATTTTTAAAAGATAATTACTAATTAAAACTACCATCTAAGGTTAAACTTCATTCAATCTTTCATATTTCCTTACTTAAGTTAGCAACAGATAACATCAAAGTTAATACGGAACACGAAAAAGAAGGAAAAAAGAATATACTAACATACGAAATAAAAAAAATCTTAAACATACGCAAAAGAAATGGATTTACCGAATACCTAGTTAAATAAAAAAACTACCCAAACTCTGAAAACACCTAGGAACCCGCCAAGAATCTTATAAATACCTAACGCCTTTTAAACAACTCCTACCAGTAACATCAAAAATACCTAAAGTAACTTCTTAATCTAGATTTACCGGAAACGACTAATTAATAATTTCCGAGCTAAATTAATTGGGTACTCTCGTAACTTAAACGATCTACGTATTAACCTTTACCTTAGCTTATTCTTACTACTTTAACTTATCCAAATCCTTAATACTATGACGAACTATTTTAATAACCTTTTCCTGTAAAAGTTTTTTTATTTACGAAAACGTTATAAACTGATAAGCGCCTCGAAAAGCGACGTTTTATCCCTCCTTTTTTTTCGTTTAATCTTATCCTTTTCCCGAAAAACGCGAAACATAGCTTAGGAATTTACGCTTCCGAAATCGCAGTAAGCATACTTTTTCTCCATACAAAAACTGTAACGAATTTTACTTTCCGTAACGATATATTTAAAACGGTTAATACGAAAACAAGCAGAATAACGTAATATATTTACGTTAAACTTATAAATAAAGCGAAAAAGATTTTTATAATAATCCGGGTCAGGATTTTATTTTCTTTTACTTCTGGATATACGACTCAATATAATATTAGCAAAAAGAAAAATAATAAAAAAGGAAAAAAGTTTTACTTATTTAGCAAAACCATAAACAATTTAATTGTAAGGGAATGACCGCGGGGGTTCCCTATTTAAGTGCGGACAAGGACTTCCAACGCCAATTGGCGTTGGAACTGCTGATCTTTTGGATCATGTGGCGGAGTGGCTAGTCCTTTCTATTCCCTTACATTAATCTTTAGGATAAAGATCCTAAAGGGGGAAAATCGTATTATAACCTAACATACTTGGTACGTACAAGAACGGTCGGACTAAAAGTAGGTCAATCTTCCCCATTTAATTACGTAATCCAGGATGGTCGAACAGGATCGGTTCGACCATATTCGACTATAAAAGGATAATTAAACTATTATGACCTAGCGGTCTTGGCCGCAACACATACAGTCGGACCTCCAAGACTTCAGCCCCGACCTAAGCTTAAATGTTACGTAATCAGCTCAAAGAGCTCAAAGGCCCTTATTAGCCTAAGGGTCTTAAGCCAGTCGAGCCACGAAAGAGCTTAAAGGGACTTAAGGGAACTTAATTAACAAAAGGGTTTAAGCCGTTTAAGTACCTTAAACTAAAAGGAGAATATATACGCTCGTTACTATCATAACTTAGATAGATTACCAGCTTGTAATATAACTTGGTTACCTAAATTACCTTTAATAATTTGTTATTATTAAACGTAATTATTATTTTCCTTATTACTTAATTCCTTACGATATTATTATTAACACAAACCGTACGACTAAGTTTAATAATTAATTAAACTCTTTAGCTGTTATACGTTATAAACTTTTATTTAATAATATTATCAAATTTTAAATAATACCTTTAATATTATATCATTTAATAAGCATCCCGCCTTTAAGAAAACCTTTTAAATATCCGAGGATAACCTCATGGACTTCGATAATAAGGAAACTCGACTTAGTTTTTTTCAGGAAGAAGCTTTACAACGATTTAACTGGTTAATTAACGCGGTTACGTAACTTACCAACGATAAGATCGAGCTTACCAATATACTTAAAGAAACTCGCAAATAGCTGGAAGCCCAGAAAATCGAGTTAGTAAGATAAGCAAGCATAAAGCAACCTGATTAACCGGATCAGCCAGCTTAACCAGCATAACCTACTTAGGCAGCCTACGGTAAGGAAACCGGAGAAGTTTTAAAGCTTACCAAGCCTACCCTTTTCGACGGAACTACCACCAAATTATAACAGTTTCTTACGGAATATCGTACTTACTTTAAGTACTTCTTTATTAAATTGATAATCCTTACTTTTCGAATTTAATTCGTTATAAAATAATTAACCGAAAACGTAATTACCTAATTTAAACCTACCTTCCGTAAATAGGTTACCAAACCTCCTTAATAAAGGTTTACGGAAATTACGAACATTTATAACGATTACGAAAAATTTAAAAAAAAAAGTTGAAAAAAGTATTCGGAATGGTAAACGAGAAAACTAAGGCTAAAAAAAAGATTAAGGATTTAAAGCAAAAAAGATTAACTTTTGGATACGGTAATTCCTTTATTTAATTGGCTTCGAAAATTAATTAGGGACAGGAAATATTAATAGCTATATTCTTCGACAGCCTAAAAAAAGAAGTATAAAAAGAACTATTTAAGGATAAACGTTTCGAAAAGTTGGTGGATTATATCGCCATGGCAGTTAAAATCGACGACCAGCAATACGCTTGGAAGGCTTGATACTTTAAAGGACCGGTAAAATAATAAACTAAGGCACCCCCTTAATACCAGTATATTACGAAGAATTAATACGTCCTATAAAACGGCACCAGGACCTATGGAATTAGGCGCAGTTTAATAACGTAACCCGCGTACCATTAAATACTTTAACTATAACAAGATGAGATATAAGACCTTTTAATATAAGGCACCTAAAAAGTTACGATAAAATACCTGGATACCGGTTCCTTAAGGACCCCCGCAAAACAACCAAAAAAACGATAATAGATTAATTAATATGATTAGGATTAAGAATAACCATAATCCCCTTAAGGAAGTACAATAAGGATTATAAGAGGTAAAAGAACTGTCTTAAACAGCTATTTAAAAGCAGCAAGCCTTTATTACAAGACCTATAGTAACCCAATAGCTAAAAAAAACACGACGGGTAAAAGGAGCTTTTAAAGGATAAGCTACTTTCCCGCTTACAAAAAAAACGGCGATAACGGTATGAGCAGCTGGAATTAAATATATAGATTAAGAAATATTAAGGTTAGGACGAAAACCTGCTACCAGGATAGCCAAACCGGCACGGGAAATTTCATATTATTTAATGCAAACGCACCTGTTATCCCAAATATATGGAAGGAAAACGGTATATCGAATAACGATTTATACGGATATATAACCAGGGATTTAATTTTTATAATCAAACCGGAAAGAATCTTAGGGATTAACGATAATATAAATACCTAAAATTATTCGCCTTAAAGAATACCGTTAACATTATCATAACGGTAATAGGTTAGCCTAAAAAAAGCTGCCTTAACGAAAACCTTATATGCTATTTCGGATAATATAATCATAAAACAAAAAAAAGGATTTATTAAACAGCTATAAAAATATTATTAAAAATAATTAATAACTTGAATTTCCGTTTAACCTTTACCGATAACCCAGAAGAATAATAAGAAATCAAAAACGAAATAAAAAAAACGAAAAAATAAGGTAATACGATACCTAATTTTAAGCACGATAAAAGGGATAAAAGGCCCCCAAACTAGAATATATCAGCAAAGAAAACTTTTAAATATAAATCCTTTTACTTAAAGTTACTTTACGCCGATAAAAAGGATAATTAAAGCAATTATAAGCCTTTAACGTATAAAATTAAAAACGTATTAAGGCGTTAAAAAACGAATTAAAAAATAAACGCTACTTATAAAAAAGCCGTAGGATAATAAAACCCGGAAAAGCTAGCAAAAACTTCCTAAAAGGGCTTTAAACGCTACAATAAAAGCTAAAAACGACCTTATTATTCTGCAAGTAAGAATTAGGATATACTGGTTTACCGCATTTGTGGATTATAAAACAATAAGAATAACTATATTACGCCGGATATAATTAACCGACTTCGATTATTATAAAAGGAAAAGATAAAACCTTATATCGCCGAGAACGTAAAAAGTTAAGCATTTACCTACGACAACGGAAAGATTAACCGCGAAATTAATTACCTCGAGATTTTCGTTAACGGACGAAACTAAATAACAGACTTTAATATCGTTCCGATAAAGAATTACGACATAATTTTCCGAAGATTATGGTTATATTAATATAACCCCTTAATCGATTAAATAATTAGCTAAATAAAGTTTGCTTTATATCCATTTGATAAAAAAAGTAAGAAAAAAAGATTTTAATATTCGATCGAAAATAACGACAAATACAAACATAAAAGTACGAGAAAAACCTTACTACTTACAAAAATAAGATATAAAAAAGAATAAGGGTATTATAGAAAAATACGATGTATTATCGTTATCATCAAAACAAAATTGCGAAAAATAAACGATTACTTATAACATTAGGCCTTAAAGCCAGAAGCGATGGCTAACGTACTTCCATAATACTATAAATATAAACGATTATTTCGAAAGAAATTTAAAATAAAACTATTAAAATATAACGAATATGATTACAAAATAATCCTTAAGGAAAAGATATCGATTAGATTTTATTTAATTTATAACTTTAACGAAACAAAATTATACGCTTTACGTAAATACCTGAAAAATAAACTTCGGAAAAGTTATATACGACGTTCCAATTTATTAGCCGGATACCCTATATTCTTTATACAAAAAATAACGAAAAGCTACGCTTAATTATCGATTATAAATAATTAAACAATATTACGGTTAAAAACAAGATACCGTTACCCTTAATTAACGAAATAAAATATCGTTCTTATGGAATAAATTAATTTACAAACTTAAATATTAAAAAAGGATATAATTAAATCCGTATTAAACTAAGACATAAATAGAAGATAACCTTTAAAACGAAATACGGACTTTTCGAATATTTCTTTATATTTTTCGGATTTACGAACGTGCTAATAACCTTTTAACAAATAATTAATGGCGTATTTAGGGAGTATTTAAATATTTTCGTCATTTATTACTTCGACGTTATTCTTATTTATTCGAAAAACAAGAAAGAATATGTAAAATACATTTATATAATTTTCCAAACCTTATAAGATGTTAATTTATTAATTAATATAAAAAAAGGTAGTTTTATATATAAGAAATAGAATTTTTAAAATATATTATTACCTTAAAATGCATTAAAATAAACCTTACGAAAATCGCTATAATATAAAAATAGGAAACGCCTATTATAATTAAGGAAGTATAAGCCTTTTTTGGATTCGTTAATTATTATAAAAAGTTTATTCGGAATTTTAACAAAATAATTATACCGTTATTTAATTTAACAAAAAAAGGAAACAAATTTTTTAGAACGATAAAAATAAAAACCGCTTTTTAAGAAATTAAAAATGTGATTATTAGCAAGCTAATATTAATTATATATAATTTAAACCGCTTAATTAAGCTTAAAACCGACGTTTCAGATTATGCTTTAAGCGTAATAATTAAATATCGTAACAATTAAAATAACTTATATTTTATCCCTTTATATTCTTACAAATTAAAAAAGCAAAGTTAAATTACGGCATGTCCGATAAAAGATTTATATTTATTATTAAAATCTTTCGAGAGTTTAAGTATTACCTTAAGAGAAACCTTTACCAGGTTAAAGTATATACCGATTATAAAAACCTTACCCGTTTTATTACTACCAAACAACTTACAGAACGACAAGTACGTTATGCCGAAAAGTTAACAGAATATAACTTTATTATTATTTACCAAAAAGGTTTTAAAAACAGTAAAACAAATATATTAAATTAAAAGTCGGATTTCGAAAAAAGGTAATTAAAGTTAATTATTAGATTTTCGACATTACGTTAAAAGAATACCTATAACTACGATAAATAACAACAATTAAAGTAATACCGCCTGATTTATACCAGAAAATCCAGGAATATAACGATAATCTATTTAAGAACTAAAAAAACGAAAAGAATATAAATTCTAAAGAAATACAAAGAAATATTAGTACGAAATATATACGACCACCGGTTATACGGATACCCAGGGATTTATAAAACTTTAAAACGATTATAACGTACTTATTACTTTCTTAAAATAAAGTTAATAATAAAAAAATACAATAATAATGCCATATTTACAATAAAATAAAGACTCGACGACATAAACTATACGGAAAACTATAACCATTATTAATCGCAAAACAACTATAAGATTTAATAATTTTCGATTTTATTATTAAACTTTCATTTTTAAAAAAAAAACCCGGTTACGGGCATATATTACAACAGCATTTCCGTAATCATTAACCAATTTCCGAAATTCTTTAATTTTTTATTATATAATAAAAATATAAACGCGGAATAATTAGCTTATATCTTTTTAAGACATATCTTAAAAATATACGGATTACTAACAAAAATTATTTTGAATAAAGAAATAATATTTATTTCGAAATTCTAGCAAAGATTTATGATACAATTAAGCCGAAACCACAAATTATCTAACGCATTTAAACCTTAAATAAACGGATAAATAAAAAGGTTTATCTAAATATTAAAAATTTACTTATGATATTATATTAATTACGAACAAAACGATTAAGTTTAAAAGTTACCTATTACATAACTAACTTATAATACCAGCTATTATAAAAATACCAAAACGATTCCAATAAACGCTAACTTCGGCTTTATACCCAAAGTTTACAAAAATATACATAAAGGACTTATTAACGTTAAAATAATTTTTATATTAAAATAACTTAAATAATTATATACGGAAATAAAAACAGAATTTAAATTCGTACGTAACCAAATAACGAAATATTATAACTAAAAAAGGTTAAAAGGATTAACCTTCCGGGAAAAAAAGATGGTTTGCCTAACTACCAAAAACATCTAAATTAAACGACTAAACAAAAATTTTAACTTTAAATATATCGAATTATATAAAACTATTAAGAAAATCTCAAAAAATAACTATTAATTAAAGCTATTACCCAAAATAAAACTTTATTTAATTTTTTACGTTTTTTTACTTAAGTTAACAGCAAATACCATTAAAATTAATACAAAATACAAAAAAAAGGTAAGAAAAAAGGTACCGATATACAAAACAAAAAGGTTTATAAACGTACGCAGAAAATTGGATTTACCGAATACCTAATTAAATGGAAAAATTACCCAAATTTCGAAAATACCTAAAAACCCGCTAAAAACCTTATAAACGCTTAACGCCTATTAAGAAATTTTTACTAGCAACAACGGATGTACCTTAATCAGCAATCGACCAATCGATAAATTCAAACCAATTAACCGGATTTATAACCTAGCCTGACGTAACCGCAACAACCGCCGCCTTTAATTATTCTTGCTCCTTTTTTAAACGTTTAAACTTTTCCATAACTTCCGTACCTTAAACCCTATAACGAAACATCTTAACGCCGCGGGAACGAAAAAAAAATTATTTGCGTAAACAAACCAAACGACCAAACAGCTCGGATAAGTATTGCTATAACTTAAGTAACTTTTTCTCAGCCATACGCTTTGCTAATTTTAATCGATCCTTTTCCGCGATAAGCTTACTATGTTCAAGTTCCGAAAGATTAAATAAATTACAAAAACCCCCGTATTTAATATAACGCGTACACTTTCCAAAATTATGATACGCCTTATAAACCTTATTTTCAAATTTGCAACGAGAACAAGAGAACTTCGACAACATGGTAAAACCAAAACGATCGATATGTTTTAAAAAACCAAAACGTTAATACGTTAACGAAAACGACGTTTTCTAATTCGACCCGATATAATAAATATAAAAAAAGGAAGAATGCTTACCAAAATTAACAAACAAACAAATTAATTTTTAAAGGTAAAAATCTTAAAAGGAAAAAATCGTATTATAACCTAACGGTCTTAGCCGTAATACATATAATCGGACCTTTAAAACTTCAGCCCAGATCTAAGCTTAAATATCACGTAATTAGCTTAAAAAGCTTAAAGGCCCTTATTAGCCTAAGGGTCTTAAGCTAATCGAGCTACGAAAAGGCTTAAAACGATTTAAAGGAACTTAACTAACAAAAAGATTTAAGCCGCTTAAATACCTTAAGCTAAAAGGAGAATATATACGCTCGTTACTACCATAACTTAGATAAATTACCAGCTTATAATATAACTTGGTTACCTAGATTACCTTTAATAATCTGCTATTACCAGACGTAACTATTATTTCCCCCATTACTTAGTTTCCCACGATACTACTGCTAACATAAACCGTATAACTGGGTTTAATAGTTGGTTAAACCCCTTAGCCGTTATATAGAGATATTACTTAAAGTTTAATAACATTATTAAATAAAAGCTTATAACTTATAACGGCTTAAAAATTTAACTACCTATTAAACCTAACGTACCACACCAGCGAGTCGGACACACCAGCGAGTCGGACACTTTTTGGCAGTCCGCGACAACAAATATAAATAAAACAATTACAACGTAATCAATTAATTTAAACTAATCGGTTTCGTCTTCGCTAGACGTATCTACAGCTTTTTCATAAGTACGCGCATTATGTCCGGGCTTGCCGTAAATACCACATTTCCGTTCCTTCGTTTCAACCCTTTTACGACGATTACCTTTAGCCGCTATTAGCTGGGATTTTTTACCACTTCCTTTTTTCTCGGCCAGAAAAGCTTGTCCTTTTTGTATAGTAAGTATTCCTTCTTCTTGAAAACGTTTATTTTTAATTTTACGACGTTTGCTAAGGACGTGGTTAATTTCGCGTAATTAGGTAACCTTTTATTTCAAAAGAGCAACTTTATGTTAAAGTACCAATTAACTTTTGGCTAACAAATTAACTGATTTAACGATTCTTATTGGCGAATTACCTTAATAATTTTTAACCCTTTTTTGTAAGTAACGTCTTTATTTCGTTATTTTACGGATATTTATAAGGGTTTTCGTAAGGGGCGAAAAACTGGAAACGGCGGAAGTAAGCGGAAAAACTATCGGTATAGGTATAATTGGAATTTCCAAGTCGGAAAGGACGTTATTAAAATCGAATAAAACAAATCCGGCTTTTGTAAATCCGGATTTAATATTGTTGGACGTTATGGCAGTTTTAAACGTGTTATGGAAGTTAGCGAAAAAATCTTCTTTCGTGATATAAGTATGGTAACGTTATATTAAATTTTCGATGTATAGCGAATAAGCGCGTTTTAAAATAAAAAAGTAGGATACGTCGAAAGGTTGGAACCGATAGGAGGAATACGCGGGTATGCAAAAAGTAATAATGCCGTTATTTGCGTAATATTTTTCGAATTCGATCGAATGGTAACTTTCGTAGCCGTTAAGGATAAGAAAACGTTTCGTTCTTTTCGTACGCGTTCGTATATATTTATCGAAATGTTAAATTCATTTTAAACCTAATTTATTTATTATTTAGCTATTAAAATTAATACCAACCTTTTAATCGGCTAGTAATAAATTATTGCGATATTAAAAATTAAGGTAGATTTTCCCCGTTAATATGATAAATAAAGGTATAATTTAACCTTACGAATTAACAGCTTATATAATTATTATTTATTTCCGATTACCTTATTAAATTTATTTAAGTTTTCCACGTTTTTTAGTACTTATAATTACCATGCCCGATATTATAAGAAGTTCCATTAAAAAGTTCGTCTTGTCGAAGTTATAAATATCTTTTTTTGCGATACCGTATTTTACGATTATAACCCGAATAAGGTTAAATTACTTGCGAAATATTTTTAGATTTTCGCATAATATTTTTTAATAATTGATTTTCCGATTTAGACGCGTTTGGAGCTTTTTTGCCGTTTAATAAATCTCGACGCCTAGTTAACCCTGATGCGTTCCGTAACGCGCTGGGTTAGTAATAAATTTGCTATATCTTTAACGTACTGAAGCCGGATAAGAAATGTTCGCGTATTTAGGTTAAGGATTCGGTCGACAATCGATTTCTTTTCGGTAGGCGTTAGTTTTTACGAAATAGGGGGAATATCGGCTCGAAAAGATTTGCCGTTAAATCGATCTTTTAATATAAATAAGGTTATTTCGTATATAAAACCAAGCCGTTTAAAATTAAGTTTCGGGTCTTTTTTTCTTATCTGGACGGCTAAATTCATCCTAGTTTTTTTTATAAGGCGTTCCATAATGTTGGTGTTGAAAAATGGGCGGTTAAAGATAAGTAATTAGAATTGTGCAAAAAGTGTCCGATTCGCTGGTGTGTCCGACTTGCTGGTGTGGTACGTTAATCGTACGGTTTATGTTAATAATAATGTCGTAGAAAACTAAATAATATGGAAAAGAATAATTACGTTTAATAATACTAAATTATTAAAGGTAATTAAAATAAGTAAGTTATATTATAAACGGGTAATTTATTTAAATTATAAAAGGTAATAAGCATATATATCCTCGTTTTGACTTAAGGTATTTAAACGGCTTAAACTCCTTTATTAGTTAAGTCCCCTCGAGTCCCTTTAAGCCCTTTCGTAGCTCGACTTGTCAGATATAGGGGACATCAGTTGTGTTGTTCTATTCCGTCAGTCGCAGGTGCTGTTGCACTCATACAACTTTTAAGTAGCTTAGCTCCGGAACACATATGGGCCGATCAATAGGTGACCTTTCCGTATATGGGGTGCGCTACGCACCCCCCAGCTAGCTGACACGACTGGCTTAAGGCCCTTGGACCAATGGAGGCTATTAAGTTCTTTAAGCGAGTCACGTGACGTCTGAGCTTAGGTCGGAGCTGAATTCTGGAGGTCCGACTATGCGTGTTGCAGCCAAGACCGGTAGATCATAACACTGGGGGGGTATATTAGACCTAGGTAAAGGTTTAGATTCGTTAGCTAAACCGTGGCTTAGCTAGCTTTGTTACTAGTGGAAAAGGCTGCTGGATGTCTCCGATATCGCTCCTCTTAGTTGCGACTGTTTTATGTGTACTTAAGGAGGCTCTGCTACCCTCCCTTTCCAGATAGGACCTCTTAGAGGTCAACCAGATAATTCCTTCTTCTTCAGCCAAATATATGCTTCAGTGTGTGATGTCAGGGTCTCATAGTACCACTCTATCAACTTTCGATCGGGTGAGATCCCTGCGCGATATTCTGCCTAGGATGCTGTCTACTGAGATAGGAGTTCTTGGATTGCATTCTCCTGGTTGATCTAGCCTACGGCTGTCGAAAGAGCATCAGAGATGGCTGACTGCCAAAGCAGGACGTCCTTCTTATCTCGTGTTCTCAGCTGAGTCTTTCTCTCTTTATTCAGCAGCATTTCTACTCGATCACCGTACCAGGACTTAAGCATATTCGAAGATAGCTAAGGCTTCCTTTATGCTGATCTCTTGACTGCTTAACAGTCTCCTATCAGCCAGGGGTGTGAGCTTCTGAGATATAATATTTAGGAGGTGGTATTGGCAGTAGTACTTCAGCTGCTAACTTCCGCCAGCAGCTGGCAAGCGGATTATTGCTAGGTTAGACCATTTCAGTCAGTATGGACGTGGCTAGTGTAAGCTGATGTCAGTAACATTACTCACACTTCTTCATTTCCACATTGAATCATGGCCGTAATTCCCCCTGAACAGCAGAGAAACTTTGAAATATTTCGCGACTGTCTTTCGACAGTCCTGATCGAGAAGATATCTCAGCCTCAGTCTCAGCCGAAGCGCAGAACTAAGCCGAATACGAATAAGAAAGCGGCACGTGCCTCTCAGCCTCACTTTGACAATGATACAAGCTTCAACCCTGCGGAGGATCTGGCAGATTTTACCGACTACATCGCCTCTGAGACGTTCCAGTATCTGCCTGAAGAGCTGAGGATCCTCGACTACTATGGGTACAGCAAAGACACCGACCTGCAGGCTCGTTACGCCTTGCCACTGACAGGCGACAACGTAGCCGATCTACTACCCGCTCTAGATCCCTCTATCTCCGACTCCCTCACGGCCTATGGGATCACACATGACGCGGTACAGGCCATAAATGAGTTCTTAGCCCCTGTCTTGACGTCACTGGTTAATGCTATCTCGACTCCACCGCCGGTCCCCAGCTCGACGAAGGCTCAGGCGGAGGGCTGCGAGATATGCGGCAGGGACTGGATTCCGCTGTCGTATCACCACCTGATACCACGATTCGTGCACGCGAAAGCCGTGAAGCGCGGCTGGCATCGCGAGGAAGTCCTCCAGAATGTCGCCTGGCTGTGTGGCGCTTGCCACCGCTTTGTGCATCGCTTCGCTGACCATGAAGAGCTCGCGCGCCACTACTACACAGTGGAGTTGTTGATGCAAGAGGAACAAGTCGTGAAGTGGGCGGACTGGGTGGGAAGGCTGAGATGGAAGGGACGATAGCTTGGCAGTGGCCGGGCATCCATCAAACGATATTACCAAAGTTACGGAGTATATCAGTTTTTGCGGTTGTAAACCAAACCCCTTTTAGGGATCCACGTAATCATGCTTGCGCTCGTGCCAATGGGTGTAAGTCTCACTAAAATTTCGTCGCTTCCGATCCTTATAAAGAAATATAATATTATCACGTAACTGAACTCAACCCTAAGCGAAACGGGGAACAGCTTAAAATAGTATCTGTCAGATATATCCAGGCCATATTTGTCTTCGCATTCTTAAAAGAAAACTTCGGGAACCACTGTGAGATTACTTCGACAATATTGTTCATGATGACAGAGTTTGAGATTGCCTTCTTGGTGCTAAGCTAAGATAATTAACCTCACTCTTTAGAAAATGGATAGTCGGCACTTAAGCTGGAACTTTGATGCCATACATGCATCAAGGACCCCAGTAAGGTAAGGAAAATGCGACCAAGCAGGGCGGCACTACCCTCTCGTTAGTTAATCCTCCTATAAAGAAACTGGAAAAAAGACTAGTTCGTTCGAAGGATATCATCGTTTACGGACGAAATTGAACCTTAATAGACGATATTGCAAAATGCCTTAGTCGCTGGAGACTTATCAAAAACCGCCGTTGCTCTGTTCCCCAGCTTATAAGATTTCAAAGGCTAGTTCCTATGGGAATGAAATAGTGTCTCGCCATGGAGTTGGGCCTCCCATTCTTCAGGCACTGTTCAGGTCTGAGTTCCAGAAGAGGATAATTCAGGAAATGGTATGAACTGCACTCTGTACATTCCTTATTGAAGTCACAAATCACCGTTTTTGAGGTAGTAACTTTGCCATTCGCTAACAGCGGAATTCAATAGAAGATGGAACGGGTGAAGGAGGTATGTCCATCCCGGCGCCAAAACCCCGATGCCTTTTTCTCATGCTTACGAAGAGTCGAAGGCAATATTTCGGGAACTTCGCTTTAAAGGGAGACAATATCAAGGCGCCAGCATCAACCTCCTGGCACCTCGTTCCTTCCACGACCTGGCCACGCAAAGGGGCAATCCATGAAGTTTACAAATGTAGAGGTCTTGACAAACATCGCTATTCTGGTCTGGAAGGACAGTTCTGCCATGTTCACCACTAGCCATCCTACTGTCTCCTCTCTTTTTAGCTTTTGCGCTGCTATGCATGCTTCAACGAAAGGGCTAGTCATTTGCCTTTCACATAAACTCACAAATCCCTTCTCTCTGCTCACGCAAGACTGTATCGGTGGTGCCCTCAGGAGACATCCATTTTCTCAACCGTTTTCGGAGCGCCTAGGCTATCACACCTTTTACCTCAACTATTTCTTATGGATGATTTATTCAGTGCCGTCGGCAATTGGACATTCTGGCCTTTAGGTCTATATTTGATATTCCTGCCGCGGATTTCTTAGTTGCAGTCCGAGATCTTAACGGACTGATTTCTTCTTGCTCTTTAAATGCAATGTTCGAGAAGGTTCAGATTAATGGAAATACTTGCTACAGATATTAAATTCGTCCCCAGCATATAATAAGAATGGTTCCCCCTTATCATAAGCAGCGGAAGGCGACCGCCATTGAAACTCTTCAAGCCAGCGAGAGACCCGGGCAGCAAAAGACCAACCAAGGAAGAAGGTAGTTCGGTTTCTTTTAGTGATAGCGATTTTGGGATTGCTATGCACTCGCTTGTCACTAGAATGTCTAACCCTGCGTCTGCGCCACTTACAGCCCCATGGTGCCATAAAATGAACAACCGCCACTGTGGCCGAGCGCTGAAACGAGCCTACTTCCCTTTAGATCATGCCCTCTCATATGAGGCCTTATTACAATGGCTGGTCCAATAATGAAAGCTTGTTAAGTGGGCTATAAGGTAAAAGGGTGGCTCTTCTAGGTGTCTCCTGTCTCGGCCTAGACTCACCGCCATATAATAGCTACTATTACATCTCAGACACTACGCGTCATACCACGCGTCATACCACCATCCTCCTTCGAATCAACGTCCACTACGTAACAAAAAGGTCTCTATTTACATTCAAATAATCACAAAATACATCTACACCGGCAATGGTCGACACAGGACGTGAGTAGGACGCGAACCGGTACCTGGTTATGGGGGCTGGGACCCCTGTAGGCTGATTAAGCAAGGAGCGAATAAGTTATTAGCGTCAAAATGATGCATGTCTTATAAATTCTTGCATTCGTCATAATCACCCCACTAACAGGAAGAGGAATAGCAGACCTGTATGCTGCATGCGTGAGGGGTATTCTTTCTTAGTTCCATCCACTGGACCACCATATGCCGTCTAAGGCCAGAATGTGGACTCTAAATGAAATTATATGGAATATACATTGGCATTTCGGCCAAGATCGATCCTCGTCGCTTTTTGATAGCGGCAAACACTGGCAAAACCATCGGAGTACGTTTACTCCTATACCAATTGGCATGAGCTTTTACCTGATCCAACGATAGACCCGGTGGAGGTAACTAACAAAGAATACCCCTGGAACTTGCATGGCTCTCCCTGGCGGCGTGTGGGGCCGCACTAACCCACCAGCCCACACGACGACAGCCTCGGGCCGTTAACACGTGTAATATATATGAAGGCTCTAACTCACTACGCCTTAGACCACCGCCTGTTATCATGCACCTACCCCCGTATCCCGGAGGTTAGCACGTTTACCCGACGGGAAAAGGACTACACGTTCTCGACGATCGTCTTTACTCATCACTATATCGGGAAAAGCTGGCCGATGCAGGAACCGTGCGCGATTTCGGAAACGCAAGGCCAGCGTACGTAGGAGCTGGTAATGGTCTTCGGGCCACAGCTAGGGGACCCGGAGTGGCAACCCGCCAGTGCACGGGTTCGTCGGGGCAGGGTTCGTGTGGTGTCCCAGCGGAGTGGTAACCTGTAGGAACGGTGCCGCCGTGTGACTGGGAGGGCAGGTGCTTGGGTTGCAAGGGTTCCCCGGGCTCGTCCCCCTGCCAATTTATTTGCATGCGGGCGGAAAGGGCTTTCCATCCTTCAATAACTGCCTAGGGTGCGAAGACCAACCGTTCGCCGGCATTAGATGGTCCATTCCATATAAAGGCCTTATAGGAAGCCGTTTTACCGTTGTGGGGGAAGCTAGTTTTCCGCTACCCTAAGCGCGTCCACGTCACGAAGAGACACCACCACCACCCCACGATTATAGCTCCCATATAGTGCCCGCCGCTTTGACGCATCTCATCCGAGTCTTACTTCGACGACCTGAATCTTGTAGCATGGAGTCCTCAAACGGTTGGACGTTTTCGGCCGACGAGATAAGCCTCCAAGGGCTTGCGAAAACCATCCACACTGTTTCGCGAAAGCGCGTTTTCGATGCACTGCGGCCGGGTCTGGAGGCTGACGGTAATCCGCGGGATCGTGCCCACGGAATTGCGGAAGGTCTGGAGGCTGTCTGCCCGGCCGACTCGGACCCCTCGCAGGTAGAGCAGGTGCTATACGACTTGTGGGAGCTCCTAATAGCCGTTGTCAAATCCATCCCTCCCGAGCATCAATGGCATGACATCTTGGTGGGCGCCCTGGAGAATTTGGTAGCAAGGGACGGCAGGATGGTCCAGCTTGACGGGGTCAGTTTTCATCAGGTGAACCAAGAGCTTCATGCCTTGCTAGGAACCACTAACGCCGCCCAGGGACCAAAACACCTCTGGAAAGACCTTCCACAGTTTGAGAAATGTCTCAAGGAGCACTGGACCGGTCAGTATAACTTCAAACGCAACACGTCAGAAGTCCGTTCTAACCGCCACCTCTAGATCCGACAGCTGATCCACGAAACTTCAACCTAGACAGGGGGAAGCGCTGGGAAAGTCTAAACTCATTCGTGGCCCGACTTATGAGTAAAGGGCTCGGGTCGTACGAGCTTTTCACAGTTACACCGATGAGGCATGCTCTCGAGGAGAGCGTAGCACGAAAGGAATTAGCGGAGTGCCGGCTCCGGACAGCGATGCAGTGGATAATATACAGCCGCGAAGCTCTATTCAGGAGCATAGTCAACCCGTCCGACAACGCACAAGCTGGGCGGAACGCATCAGCAGGCTCGCTGTACGCCGGCGGCCAACCGGGCCTAAGCCGCTCCAGGTGGGAATTCTGGAAGATGCGGTTCGGCGAGATAGAGAAAGAGAAGGAGGGACCACTGAAAGCGAAGATTAAGGAGGTTATAGCGATGATGGAAGTGGCGGAACACTAGCCTGGCCCACAACGGAAACGGATTCACAGGCCACCCATGTAATGCAACGAATATGCTTAATTATTAGCTTGACGTCATGTCTTTTTATCAAGAGAGAGAAAAACCAATTCAGAGCTGCGGTTACTCGCGTAAAGTGTCTGCCGGAACTCGTAATGGCAACTCACAAGGGAAGAAATGCGTATCTCAGGGAGGATGTCCTCCAGATCTCCAGAAAACTTCGCCAGCCCTGGTAATGAGCTTGGGCTTGTGTGAAAACTTACCAACGTCTTTTGTCCGTGTTATCTATTCCGATTTGCGATTTTGATTGGCAGCATTGGAAGTTTCGTCTTCGAAAGAACCCGTCTTATGTGTTGGGTGATGATATCCAGTACGTTGCAAAAAGGGCTTGTTCCTCCCAGTCTCGTAGAATAGGTTGATCAGACAATCGGGTAGAACTAATGAGCTATAGACTAGGTATCCAGATATCACAGATTACAGATTACGGTCCGATCACCACGGAAGAGTTCCCTCTAGCGTATCGAGAATTTGCCCGAATTCCTCGTCCCTGTGGCCCTCGATAACGCGAACGAACGCTTTGGCCACTTCCCCCGCCTCCCTCGCGCCGTGAGCTCTCTTCATATCGGGGTCCAGACCCGCGAGGTCCGTGGCAGTGTAGCCAGTGTTGTAGACGCAGACCTTCACACCGCTGCCCTGCAAGTCGAAACGCTGGCAGGCCGCCATCATGTTGAGACCCGCCTTACTGATGCGGTACTCGGGCGCCGTGATGGGGTACGTTTTGGACGACGGGTCGCTGCGGTGTGCGATCGAACCCATGTCGCACGTCATATGGATGAGCCGCTTGTCTTTCTTGGACGACGGGAGCTGCACCATAAGGAGAGACTTGAACGCCTCACTTGTTGCGTAAGACGAGACAAGGTTCGTCTCGAGCGCCTCACGCAGAGTCGGAACCGGGTCGCCGCCGTATTTCATGACAGCTGCATTATTGACAAGGATGTCAACCCGGCCAGCTATTGAATCTACTGTTTGCGCAGCCCATTTGATCGATTCAGCGCTGGTGACGTCCAGGGGTAGTACTGATAGCGAGTTTTCGTGCTCGGCAACTAGGGATGCTGTCGCGTGTTCTCCCTTAGCCCAGTCACGGGAGCAGAGAAACACATGATACGGCCCTCCACCAGCGGAGTCATCTGCGGCAGGCTCGGCTTGAAGCAGAGCCTTGACGATTTCTAACCCGATACCCCGGTTTGCACCTAACAGGGAATGAGCGCTGAACCCCGACCTTTATTAAGGAATGAAAGCGGCGTATGGGCATACCTGTAATGAGCACGATTGTTTTTGTAGGGTCAATAGGGCTCACTAGGGGATTATCGTTCGGTAGCAAAGGCACCGGCGACGTTTCCGGCTGCTGAAATGCTGATGACGCAGCATGTGGTTGGAGCAAGGGCTGCTGTGCTATAAATGATGGTTGTGTTGGTCGCGTAGCTGTGATTGGTTGCTCCCAGTTCGGTGCTGTGATTGGTTGCTCCCAGTTCGGTGCTGGAGCTGGAGCTGGTGGCTGTGGAATTTTCGGACGGCGGCGGACTTGATACGTCAGTTCATGGGCAAGTCGCATGTGCTTCAAGGATATCCAACTAGCTCTTGGCTGTGTGTAATGTTGCCTCTTAACCCTTCCATGCCGCCCCTGAACGGAAGTTGGGGGATGCGCAATGTACTCCGAAGCGAGGGCTGGACAATAAACCTGCGATGGAGATCTATCTGAAAGACAGAGACATCCTCACCTGCACTTATCTTTGCCCGAACGGCGTCCCTCCCTTCTTCAGCTGGCGCATCAGGATTCATTTTAGGCCGACCTGTCCTCTTGCCCACGTGCGCCGACTCCCTGGATCTCTTTATCTGGCCCAGAGTGAAACCAGTGACCCTCTCAATTTCTGACGGCGAGAGCTTTGCATCAAAGTAGAGCGTACGCACACGCTGCCGGTCAGCTTCAGTGAGATGCTTTGTGCCGCGAGGCATGTTTGTAATCTATTCTTAGATAATAGTCTTAGAAGATAGGGGCACTTAAAAGAGAACATAAAGACGGCGAGGATGTGTGGCCGGGGAAAGAAACGCGAACGAAGCATGTTTTGAGGATCGCGGCGGGAAATTTGTTGGCGGGAAGGGTCATGAACACTATGCCTCATTTGGTAAAGTATGGGGCTCTCCTGACGTAAGTGCTACGCGACAGGGATCTAAAATTTCCTCCACTTAATTCATAGTATCCAGAGCCTCCAGGTTCCTTCTTTTGAATTTTGCGTCATTCTAGGTATTGACATGGGCCTTCTCCCACCTAAGCCATCTTGACATCCGTCTCTCCAGGTTCCCCCGAACGTGGATTCGCATTGCGATAATATGATAGATGGCCCATGCGTCGCCCAAAATAGCGTCTCTTGTCTAGCAATCCACTTCGGTATTGGGCGATATCCACCATCTACATCTAGTTTCACTTCAACTGTCTTAACAGGTCTATTGACTATTCCACCCTCACTCTATGGAGACATCCTCTGAAGAATATGTTAACTAGTAGTCACACCCATGAATGACCTTCTAGGTTAAGATGTTGGCATTGATGGGAGGACGATGAGATCCCCCGCTCTGTTAGACTCATCCAGCCCGAATGCGTCGTTTTACGATCCATCTTACTCCTCCGCCCACTTCTCTATTTGCGACTCACTCTATTCTCATATGATACATATCTTCCGGAGTTCAATGAATGGGAGTCAGATTATCCAAATTCGTTGTAATTAGCCGTCCTTAGATAAGAACCTTAAACTATATGGAATAAGAGTTTATGCTTTCCAAATTTGATGTTTGGCTCCTGGTCCAAGCCTACCACTTTAAAGCAAGCCATCTCTGGGGCACAAGTTCTAAATGCTGAACTATCGCGGTATCCAGATTAGAACCCAGACTGTTATCCTATGAAATGAAACTTATCCCACAACGGAAGAGCCGAGCAAAATGGAACGCAGTATTGACTATACCATATAACGATGGACTAGTGGGAAAGAGGCATGGACTGCAGCTGAGACCTCAGTATCTCTACAGTCCTCGTCTCGTTGAAATAAACCTAAATTTGGAGGGGTCCTATGCTATGATGAAGGAATCTCCAACTCCTTCCCAGACCCCTAGTGATCGATCTCACAAGTATGTGTCGGTAGACACAGATAAACAGCAGCGAAAGGGATGATCAGTATCGATGAGATTCATGCGTGGTTATACGGATTTCAATGCCAAGTACCAGGTCACCGCTTGTATATAAACTCGTCGATTTTAAAATAAACTTCCGCCTAAGTAATGAGCCTCTGACATCATGGATCGAGAAGATAGGAAAAGAATATATGATGGGTTGGGACTGGAATCTTAGGCAGTACCTTCAAGAGAGGCTTCACTTCTTATCGACGGCAGAAAAGGTTCCTGTAATAGAGGTTTAGACTCTTCTCTTGTTCTGTTACATACACGAGTCTAATCCAACTGGGGAAGAATTCGCTATTGATGGACATAGAGCGGAGTAAACGTGGACTAAGTACTTTATAAAACCTTTGTATGATTTGTGTAAGCGCGTTTGCAGCTTCATACGGACCTCACTCGACCTACTTCAATGGTCGCCTTACTTTCCAGCCTCGACCGTTCATAATTGCTGGCTATAGCTACCGTACTACTAGCGCTACACACCTCTATATAGGACTTTTATATAGGACTCTAAGGTCCACTTATCATGGACATAGTGGACATTTACGAAAGGTTCAAATAAATGGATGCATGTCAGAAGAGCCAAATTGGTAGATTGGCCTTTGGCGGTTGCGCAATATTATAGATAGTACCGTGGACGTGGTGGAGTTGTCTAGACCTTGAATATCTCTCTAGACCGTTACAACTATAATCATTTCTCCTAGAATTTTGGCTTGCCTAGTAGACTCGGGCTTTCTTCAGGGCCGTGGAGTGTCTGATGCCGTATCCTTCACTTTTCGGTCAGAAATCCGGTTCAGGAAGTCCCTAATTTTCCACCTTTTCTTTTCGATGATAACGCCAGGTGGTGTACTGGTAGCAGAGAGAGAACTAGGTAGGACGGTTGATAAAGACGGTGATTTTCTTGACAATGCACCCATTACTTCGGTAGGACGGCCTATAGTATTGTTATTCTCGAGCGCAAATGTGATGTCGTAGCCACTAGGGGTGGGCTTACGGATATTACCTGCTCCACCGATACCATATCCCCTGTACTGGGTGTCCCTGTCGCTGACATCTTCATCCGTCTCGCTACCATCATCCAAGCTACGCCTTGTCGGCGCGCTTCCTCCAACGCCGGAATCGAATTGGACCCCATGCAAGGTACGCGGAGAAGGGTGGCCCGCGAACTTCAGGTCCGCAACCGACACGCTCCGCACAAGCGCCACTTTTCCCTGTACTCGGACGCGGTGTTGTCGCGGCTTTCTCGGCAGGAGCAGGCCCGTGTCGTGATCCAGCGCGGACAGGGGGACTTCGCTCTCACCGCTGGGTCTACTATCGCTGTTCGGCAGATAGGCGGACAGGTCGTCGAGGAGCGTTGGTAGGGGAGACGGCTTGTACGGACGGGAGCGCATCGTGGAGTTCTAGTCGCGGCTATTATGAATGCAGAGGAATCGGAGGAGGGGAATCTGCGCGCTCTTTACAAGGAGAAAAGAGCGACGTTGTCACCGGAGCGCAAAGCGCGGTGGAAAAACCCGGGGGTCGGCGACTCGAATAACGAACGAGCGACGTCCTTTTTTACTCTTTTTTTTTTAAGTAGGGTCTTCGACTAAACAGACTAGCGATGTAACTGCGACAGACGTGAGGAGTGAATTGGGTTCGAATTCAAAACATCTCAGATCATCCTGGACTTGAGTGAACTTGACGATACAGCCTACTTCTTCGACAATCCATCATTTCGAGAATCTCAATGGTGAGAGAAAGGGGTGTTTTGAAGAACGCAAGTGGCGTCATCCTCATCCAACGCGACTGACTTGCATAAGAACCCCTGGTTGAACGGCTGCACGCCACCCTATCTAGGAGAGCTGAACCCCTCTGTCGGCGCCTCCCGACTCCCCCCACAGCTGATATACCCCCCTGACTGCCCGGTGGGTAGTGCGAAAAAGGGATATGTTTCAGGACGCTGGCTAGCGCAATCCGCTTTGAAGCACTTTGATCTTCTTATAAAGAGAGTGACAGAAGCCCCCAGAATCGATTCAAAAGAGTGTGCTTGCGGTGAGTACGTATCCGACGAACGGCCACCAGACGTCAGCGTTCGCCAAGTTACACCTCATCCGACGCCCTCGGCCTTCCCAACTGACCGTCCCCGCTTGATGCACTCAAGCTTGTAGCTCCGTATGACTACGGCCAGGTCGGCCAGGTCGCCGTACTGCAGGTGCATAGTTTAGAGCTACCTAACCTCTATTGATGCGTGACGCTTATCTCTCCCGCAAGGCCTCTCCAGGAGATTGGGAACGTAAGGAGAGTCTAGATCAATACGCCACAAACTTAATCCCAATACTAAGGTATCGGGAAAGTTTTATCACGCCGTCAGGTACCAGTGGGCCACGCTAGTAGCAGTCTTATTCAAATTCAATATACTTGGTGTCAAGCCGAAATAAAACTGCCCTGTCAAGTACTCATCGGGGTATGCTAGACATAACGCCATACTAATTTAGGTATAGGCCCTCCAGGCTAATCCCTTGGCTTTCGCCATAAATACCGCTTCCGAGTGGGGGATACTAAGGGGTTTTAGCGTAGTGACTTGACGGGTTCAATTTATTTACGCGTCATACGTAGTTGCTGACCACCAGGGTCGTCCTAATTTTACTCCTTGTGTAAGTAATGACTTCTTAAGTTCTATAAGAAAATAGGCGTTATATCAATCAATTTTTTTTAAAAAGCTGTATTTTAGTAGATAATAAGGGACGGATTATAAAAGTGGTGCTACACCCACGATATGGAAACGTGTGTAGTGGAAAGTGGAAACGTGTGTAATGCCAGCAGCGCAGCGACGTATCTACGTGCGAGAATTTGCGCCTACTACCATAGTAACATGGGCGAATTCAGCGAGTCCGCCAATGCGTCAGTATATTCCTAAATCGTACAGTTGATGTACAGAGGTACCAACGAATTATGCAGTCATGCATAAATGCGTTAATACTGTAATATTTAAAATTACCGCTCGCCGGTATAATATTAAAGTCCTTTGCATATTCCGACTCTGCGCCACATTGCAAATTTCGTACGTTTTATACGTTCTGGCACTCCCTTTTTGTATGTCGTCGGTCAGGCTTCAGAGCTCCAGGACTTAGAACATGCATGGACCGTCTACTGCGCTGCACGAAAGGCGAAGTAGGTATTCTTTTTGACACATTGGCATGGCTCGTGAACCTGCTCGTCGTCCGCAAACTAAGAAGTGATACGGAGGAGCGGGTTATTCTGCTTGGCATGCGGCCGCATAACTGAGCGTGAAAGGAACTGCCAAGTTCAGACTGCCTGCGTCATTCCAATCGCAATGGGGTTTCGGCGAGTTCGGACAAGACACGATGATCTTAAGGGGGGGGGGGGGGGGGGGGG
>QJNU01000437.1:20231-66120 GCA_004154915.1 Monosporascus ibericus | reverse complement strand
GGCGTCCTGAGTACATGCCGAGTCCAGGCTCTCGTGTCCGCCTTACCCTGCTATACGATCGACGCAGCGTCATTAGAGATGTACAAACACAACACAAAACGGGAGACCGCCTTAGGATGCCGTAGACGATACCGACGGCATGGTGGAAACAAGCTTGTGATTAGATGGGGCGAAGGGTGATATCGTAAACAGAATCACATCGCGGGGCACCTCTTACATCCTTTGCATCCTTAGTATGCGCCTAAAATGGAAGATCTCGCTATTGAAATTGGATTTCAGAGAAACGCCTGCATCTACAGACGCTCGATATATCGCCATCAAGGCTGCGCCGCCGCGAACCACCTATCAAACCATGCCGCCGCTTGGTTTTCTGCTGCCTCTGCTTGCTCCGCCAGTTTATCGTTTCCCGGATCGTATCGGACCGCGAAGCCGTGCCCTGCGCCTTCATAAAGGACCAATTCGCACTGGACGCCTTCCCCGCCCCGTTTCACGAACGCCTTCTTGATCGTTTCGATCCCACCCAGACCTATCGCCCAATCCCGACTTCCAATCGCAACCGCCGTCGGCTTCACCACACCCGCGACATCCTCAGGCAACGTCAGCGGCTGCGGGTGCGCCGTAAATGCCGCGTCGACCAGGCCCCTTCCCCCTTTCCCATCCGCCGCAAGCTTTACCGCATACAGGCCGCCCCAGCAGAAGCCGACAACGCCGACTGGTAGGCGCGACGACTCGGGCGCGGAGCGCAGAGCGGCGAAGTACGAGTGCACTCTGGGCCATGCAGCGCCGAACCGGTTGAAAAAGCCGAAGAGGGCGAAACCGGGAACCGCGCGGAGGGCGTAGTAGAGTTTCCAGAGCATGTCCCGAAGGGTGCCTTTCGTGGTTAGATTGTGCATTGTGTCCATGAGGGACACGGGAGCTGCATGTCCTGATTGGGAGTTAGCACACACGCGACGGATCTTGATGGTATCGCTCACCGTCCATGAAATCGGGCACTAAGACGGTCCATCTTCCCTTCTCCGCGAGCCGATCGGCCCATAGCCTCGTGTTCGGAAGATCCCAGCCGAATGCGTCGGATATTACGACGATTACCCCTTTCGAGGCGCTGAATTCCGGACCGCTAAAGTATGTGTCGCGGCCGTGGAGTTTGGAGACTTTGCCTTTCGTCTCCGTTTGATGAACCGTACCGGCAAAGCAGGCTGTGCAGCTGATTTTTTTTTTTTTTTTTTTTTTTTTGGCGTAGCGCTCCGGCTTCAGGAGAGCACAAAGGAAGTTCTAATATCGCATACAGATCAGTTATCTGCTCAGCTCACTCCTATCGCCGTATTCGAGACGATCAGGGATATGGTTTTCCCTCTTAGCGAGGTTGCGACTGCAAGACTGTATTAGGCGGCATGACGGGTTGGCGGATGCTGAGGCGGGGGAAAGCAGACGCTAATGTAAATAGGGAACGACCGAGCTGAGCAAGCTACGAAAGTCCGCACTGAATGTCGCCGCCATCAGCAAAGACCATGGGCAAACTACCCCGACCATATTCCCGCGAACAACTGGTTCCCGCAAAAAGAGACAGATGTTGAAGTCGTTTGGGTAACGGCACTACAATATACCGAATGTTACGCTGCTGCCCTGCAAGAGACCTACGACAGCGGGACGGAGATCAGGCAAGCGAGATCGCCAAACTAGGCACTACGAACGGGATCCCTGTGGATCCAGAGGGGGATCGTATGCCCTGGTACAAAGCTTCTTATCAGAGGGTCAAGGGCTGGGAATCATGTGACTGGCATAGCTACCGCTAAGGTGTCCAACTGGGCGAACCTGAAAGCCGGATGAGACGGTGCTCTTACAATTTCCGCAAGATATCCTGACGAGGAATGAAGTGAACGGAAGCTGAGTGACAACTCTAGCTCTTGTTAACCCCCGGCTCAGCAAATGGGATTCGACTAGGTGTTGCTGCTGACAAGGGACATTAGCAAGGACCTCCCCAGCGTATTTCTGGGTTGTCTCTGTGTCGGTTATTCCCAACCAGATTCAAGCGGGTGTACGCCGCTCAGGCCTGCCTGTATAACTGTAAGACAGTGTATTCGATAGCCGAGACACTCTAGGCTTCGATTCAATGGCCTAATAAACTGGATTTCCCCTCAGAGGAACAGAGGCGACCGTATATGTGGCGCTACTTGCTCTCGTGAGGAGGTTGTGTCCCACCTCGCCGAACCTAGGCTGCTTGAAAGACGACAGAGATATTCAAGCCCAATCGGAAATATTTATGTAGCAAAAGGCTCTTCACCTTAAGCGCGGGGTCGAGGTACACATCGACATATTTCTGAAAACCCGGAGAAAGTGGCAACGCTCTTTCGCAGGATTTAAGTACATTACCGCAAGCTATCTAGCGATCCGGTGGATTTGATCATCTCCACTGGACGGCAGAGCTGCCGTTGTCGAGACTGACAAGCCAGAAAGCAAGGCTAGCTTATCCGTCTCCCTGATGACGGTAGAACCAGGTTCTTTCGAGAACAATTCCTGAGATGTGGAATATGCCACCGCAAACCTGGAGAGACTTTGCGATAAGGCGCGACAAGCTGTAGAGAATTAGCAACAACTTAGTTAGTCGCCTCCCATCACGGCTTCCGGGCGTCAGAGAATAACGCCTGTTCCCCGGCTGACAGTTCAGGTAGATCTCTATCTGGCCATAATCACCAATGGCGCCCGTGTGCTGCGCATATTTCCCGACACCGCCTTGCGATTCATCGTTCTGAACTCAGTCGGGGCTTGGGTCAAGTCCTCAAGCAAGAAACAACGAATCAGGTAATCGGAAACGTGTATTGTCAGGTTAAGCTATGTTAGCGATTCAAGGTTCCCTGTGGTTATTAAACGTCTTGCTATTTTGACCTAAAGGCAAGTGGACGATAGCGGGGGACCGGCCGGGAGGTCACATGGATCTGAGATATCGTCATAAAGGGTAAAAGGGACCTGCCGTATCGTTCATATCTACTTCCAGCAGAAAAGCATGCCTGATGTTGCGGAAGTATCCGTGTCAGCACTCTCACCATATAAGTGGTAGAGTGGGCACGGATAATTCGGAGTTACGCTACACCTCTAAATCCAGGACCCGCACGCAAAGATAACGTAGGGCTGAGAGCGGGTGGAGTAAGAGACAAGCCACCATCCCCCCCCCCTGCGCCCCGCCCGGCCAGCCTTCACACGTTCGGGCTGAGAAGAACCTCCATCCTCTCAACTAGCTGACCCCCACCAAAAACCCCCCATCCCCTACCGTAGCATCCATAACCGCCGAAACCCTAAGACGAGGGAACCGTGGACCGCTAGTCGCGCTTCGCAGAACCGGTGCCCGGACCAGGACGCCTACAGTCCGGAAATCCATGAGATGGCGGGTCGCCAGGGGCACTCCGAAGCGCGCGCGTAGGTAGCCGTGGCTAATAGATAGGGATAATCTGATTGGGGCGCCTTTTGATGATCTCCGTGCATATGGAGATGCCCACGCCAACAAAAGCCGAGGGGTCTAAGGGGTTGCGAAGGGATTTTGCGAACCGCCGCCCGCCCCGAGGATGGTTGGACGACGTAGACGTTTCGACATAGAGCCTAAACGGTAATTTGCAAGGTACATACATAACTTATATCGGAGCAAAGAACCCGGTTGTCTCTGGAGTCTATCCGGTCTGGAGCTAAAGAGACGGAATCAACAAAGAAAACACCTTTGCATAGCACGGACAACACGGCCCCGTTCTTGTGGTTCTAGTATTAATGCTTCATTGGTCGACAATATTCGCCGATCTCGTCTGCGCTGCAGTAGTGAGCGAGCGGCTGAGATTAGTCAAGCTTGGGTGAGTATATGACGGCGCGGCAGGAAGATATATAGATAAGTAGAGAGATCAGTGGGCGGCATGAGGCAACCGATCCGAGCGAACACGAGGACGGTGGCCGGCGGTCTAGCATGCTGTCGTCTGTCGTCACCCCTTGGGTTTATTCTTCAAGCATCGTAGACTGCTGTATTAAAGGGCAAAAGCGAAAGTAGTTCTAAGTGTACCTGACTGGTAATGTTCAATGCAATAGTATATAGCAATGTTTTAACCCCCATATAGGTGGTTTTACGTACTGGTATGCCTTGTCTATACATATTACATCCATCGAATCGACCTTTCGAAAGGGCGTCGTCCACGGCCTAGGCCGATTACATTCTATTGGCCCTCTTCTCAAATTTTGTGACGTGTCCACTGGCCCCGGTAGGAGACGTCGCCCATCGCTCATCTCCTCCCGTCTTTCATACGTCGATGCGTACGTAGCATCAGCGCATGCCCAGGTAGGATTGCACTGTCCGGGAGTCGCGTATAACAACGATAAAAGAATAACCGAAAGAGTAAAAAGAGACTCCCGAGAACTCCGTCCGTGCCGAGCCTTCGTGTGTGTACGTCCCATATTTTTGCGTCTCGTCTGCGACGGGGTATATCCATTCCCTCATAACCCCTTATCTGCCAGTCCCCCAAAACTCCAACGCCGTTATATCGATCTTGTGCCGATAAGAAAGATGGTGCAAAAAACGTAAGAACAAAAATGGAATATGCGCCAAGCGAGTTATTAGTCATTAGATCGTCCGGTTGATGAAAGCTAATCCTATCGCCGTGGTCAGCTGTCTTCCCAGCTATATCGCCGTTCCGGTGGCTGCGGTATGTGGACTATGTCGGAGCCCTGCATGCGCCACCGGCCCTCCTCGTCGACCGTGTAGTTGCTGCCCAGCGTGTCGGTCGTTGACGCGCGGTGCTGGCGGTCGAGGGACGGGATAGTGGGTGGATCAAGGAGGTCGATACCTCGCGGTCCGGCTGGCGGAGGTATCGATGACGGATACGTCTGATACGGCAATCGGACATTGGGTGGCAGCGGACCGAGGCAGACGACGTTGTCCGAGTCGATCGGCCTCCTCTGGATTGGAGTCGAAAGGGGAATTAGCGATCCATAAGAAGGCGCAGAGGGCAGGGCGTAATTCGGGCTTGGGTCGTTGGGCGCTAGAGTAGGTTTGGGTTGAGGGGGGACCATTGGCTGGGAAGAAGGGATCTGGGACACGTTGTGCGCCCATTCACCCCGAAAGTCGCCGTAAGGACTCATTGGCGGTGTGTTCCCGTCACTATAACCATCAGGCGACTGAGATGCCGCGAACCTCGAATCGAGCCCCATATATCCTGGAGACGGTCGATGATGTGCTGTCAGATCCACTGCCTGATTTCTGTTGACATGGTCCTGCATTGACGGAAAGCTGAGGTCGTATTCGAGATCCGGTGGCAGAGGACCTAGCCCCATTCGTGCAATTTCATACGCCATAATATCCTCCGGTCCAAATTCAGCGCCGTTCGACTTGAGGTCTCTAGGACCGTATTGCACGGCTGGCAGTGGTTGTGGACTTGGAGTATCGTAGCCCTTGGATGAGTATGGATTTGGGCTGAACTGATCCGGGGTCCCCTTTCTAAACCTTAGCCATGGGAACCTCTTGGGTGTCCGCGATAGAAGTCCGGTGGATTGAGTCCTCGGTGGCTCTGGCTGCCCGGCCCTTCGTCCCTGAACTTTCTTCTTCCGCAGCATCCACCAGACCATCATTATAATAGCCATTCCAAGAACAGAAGCCCCCACAACTATTCCTGCCACGGCTTCCCGTGTCAGACGATTGTGCTCTTGTTGCGGACCATGCGGGCGGTTGCCCGAAGAGATGGCTTTGATCGAGGTGTTTCTCAGTGGGTCGTTCGGGAACCTCGCTTGGTGTACGGAAAAGGTACGCATGTCGTAGTCAGTAATCAGATAAGCTTCTTGGATGAATGTCCTCCCGATGATGATTTTGCCTCCATCATTTACCCGTCGTAGGGGAAAGTAAGGTACTGGCCGGACGTGGTAGCTGATAGCTTTCATAGACGGATAACGCAAAGTCTGAATAAAGGCGTTTGAGGAGATGGTGATATTCACATCCCGCTGATCAAGGGGCTCGCTCGAATCGTGTGTGTCATCGATGCTGGACAAGGTAAATGTGACTGATAGATCTTGCGATGACCGAAAGCTCCCCAGATTATCATCGTCGAATAAGTATAGTCCAAGGGCTTCGTTCCAGATCAGATTGAAGGCATCAGCGAATCGATCACATACAGAAGTTGGAAGCCATAAAAACGGAGTCGAGCTGTCAATAACCGCCGTCACTGACTCGCCAATGGAAGACAACGCATAAGATGTCGATTGCCAAGAAGTAGGAGCCTCCTCAAGGTTCGCTACTGATGCCGTGATAGCTCTTATCTGTACCTCGGGGTGATATGTTGACGAGTTCAGGCGAAACGATACATCATGATGTTCGAAGCGATTCTCGTCATAGCCTCCTAGAGTCAGAGACAATGGTGTGCCTCTGGTGCCGGCTGTTTGTCGTGAGTAATCTAACGCGAAAACTAGAGCCTGCTCTCAGCACTTACCATAGTACGCTCCGGCCGTGTAGCCATAGCTACGGCCCCCGATGGTTTCATCCCGGTCAGCCAACGCAACAATGGGACTCTGTGCAACAACACTTTTGAAACTGAAAGACTGCATTCCCAGTCCGAAGAACCCCGTATAATAGTCGGTATCATTGACGACGGCCACGATCTGTTTATTCAGAGAGTTCGGTTGTTCCTGTGTGCTGTCAAAGGCGACGACCGTCTCCACCGCATAGTCACCGTTGCCACCGAGACCGAGATAATCTATCCCGAGTTCCCATCTGCCAAGAGGTACCCGGCTAACTGATGCGCTTGCATTATATACGTCCCCACGACCTGCTCGACACGAAGTGTCTAGGAAAGAAACGTTAGGCATATGACGGATAGTGCCGTAATACATTGGCGGTTTAGTGACGATACGGACGGGTTATTACTTACTAAAACCGCAACTACCCGGCCCAGCCAGCCAGATCTGCGATACAGTCGTGCTCACAATTACGTCGACCTTTTGCCCCGGCTCTCCCACGTAGAGGCGTAGCGAAGACCAATTCCCGTCGACGCCGTACCTGATCTACAATTAACCCACAGTCAAGCACGGAGAGGGTGCTGGTATAACGTGCCATTGATTTGAAGGTTCAAGCCATATCGTTCTCGGTTCAGCGGTAACCAGACCGGTTGCGAGTAGCGTTCCGAGGATCGCTGATAGGAAAGGCGTGGACATTTTTCTGAGGCGTTGCACCTCGTAGCGGTTTGTACACGCACGCGATGTCACCAAGGTTGATTCGGATTATTCATTGGGCTCGAGGGTGAGTCCGAATTGGCATATGCGGATCCATCAGCTTTCAAGGACTGATGCGCGTCGGTATGGTTGCGGATTTTTTCATGGCTTGGTGAGGGTTGTCTTGCCCTACGCAGAGGCAGAGTGCCATTGGTATTGAGAAGGACGAGATACGATGCAAGACGCAATGGGTAGGCAGAAAAGACAACGGCCCAGGCTGAACGACGTTAATTACTAGTAGCCCTACCTAAACTGAGTACGTTGTCAAGCTCAAACTCCAAGGTAGTCGGTCCCCACTCCTCCAACAAACCCAGACACAGATGGAGCCTTTTTTCGGTGGACAGGGCCTGGCTATTTACCGCAAATCGCCAGGGGCAGTGAGCCTTAGTGGCTAGCTTCGCCAGGCCGGCATGGGAGCTGGGCCAGACTATGGTAACGCGGGTTAAGAAAACGGTCGGCCCCGCCAAGAACACTCTGCTACACAGATTAAGAGGGGCGTCGGGTACAGTAGACTGTAGATGGGAGAGCAAGGGTTGAAGATTCCAGTAGTAGCGTCTCCGTGCAAAGGCTCTCCACTAACAAGATGCTAAGTGATCCTGGATTCTTCTTGGCAGTAGTAAGTGCTCAATTTTCTAGCTGCTTATGATCTCGTTCGCGCCACTTGCCGGGGGGATCATCGTCATGGCCCCATCATGTGTATTGTACCAACACGGTAGCAGGGCTGCTCAATGGGAGGTTGATCAGCAGAGAGGTGTCGCACATCCCACACATCTGCAGGGCATCGACGGGGGCACGCCTGATTGGGCCAGAAAGGACCCTAGCTCGAGCATCTGGTGAGCGCTCACTCCGCCCTTTCAAGGTGGACGTCTGACGCGGCAATCCTCGCGGATTCGGCCACTCGCGCTTAACGAGTAGCGCTGGCACTCATTATCGCGGGATATAATCAGCCCAGGTACATTGTGGACGACCCGATGCGAATTGGTTACTGTTGTCCAGATGCCGAGCAGTACAAAAACTCCAAGTTGAGTTGACTACGGTAAGGAAGGCACATCGTACCGCCTTCAATGCGCGTCTGAGCCTTTTCCGGAATTACAGCGCGACAGTCCGACTCTGTAATGAGGCTCACTACAGGTAAGCGGTGACTCCGAAGGGTGATGTAAGGACGACATGCATCTGCTGAGGGTCGGCTGCTACGCTACAAGGCGGTGGGCGACAGGGCGACAGGGCGCAGCTTAGTTTGCTAGTTCGGTTCAGTATCTCGGTGGACCCAGGCTATCCGTTGCAAGTTCGACCCAGAGAGGAGCGGAAGCCGCGAAACAGCTCGCATGCGAGCAGAGGCCGAGGAGACGCGAGCCGCTGCTGTTGTCGTTCTTGCCGTCGTCCTGAACAACCTTACATAAGCGGCCATAAAACATCGAAACGTTGAAAGGGTAAGAGCGTTAATAGGATGTGGAATCATTTTCGGGTGTAGCATGCTCCACAGAGAGGGACAGTGCGGGTATGCGAGGTTGGCAGCAAACTTAAAGATACCGCAAGCCGAAGGATCATGCATCGCGTACTTCACCTACGTAGATATCGTAACAAATGCTGCGCCAACTTCTCCGCTGCCTTGGGAGGGGTATGGAGAGGGGTTAAACCTACCTGTCTCGACTTATCGCATCAGGCGTTCCGTTAGGAATGCCCAAATCAATATGGCACAGTCTCAATTTGCGCTCATCAAGGACATTCATTTACAGTACAGCGAGAGGAGACATGTGCTCATGTGAGCCTGGATTATTAAGCTCCGCGCCGTCGTATTTGTCGTACCTACGCAGCTACGTACATTAGATAAGAAATCGGAGTGTTACGAAGACGGTCTCAGGTCCTTGTTACCTTCCGCAAGGGGCTTGGTGCCCCAACCAGGTATATGGATGTATAGGGCGTTGTAGGCAAGACATGCATCTAATAAGTAGGTGGTTGGCTTTGAGGAGATTCACTCGCCAATTGGCCAATGAGAACATATGTATCTACTCTGAGGCGATGGTTTTCGTTCCGCCCCCAAAGTCTAGCTTTAACAAATAATATACGCGCCGTACCGTAAGGCAAGGGGGCCTCGTCGACCCTGGGACATTCTGGCCCGTTCTAAAGCCGGAGCGCTTGGTGTTCTCGGTGCCCTCCCTCCCGGGGCGCGGGAGAAGAATGACCGTGCAATCCAAGCCTTATCCCTGGCGGGCGGGCAGGCTTCCCCTCTTGCCATGTGCTTGCGCTCGTGGGAAGGGCTATGATTTGCTTGCTTCACATCACTACGTATCAGCTGAGGCTGCATTGTTTGGACGTTTATACATTTGGGGTAACGCATGCTGCCGAATGCTACAGTAATGTAGCTGGTCTGATGGGTATATCCTGTCTCCTGATTCTTAAATGTCTGCGGGTGGGCTAGCTTGGTACAGAGAGAACGTTACATGATTTACAGTATAATTTAGTTGGACACTAGGAATCGGATATACATGTATATTGCGGGACTCCCTTGCGCATCCGTGCCCTGACAAGCTAATGAGTCGTCGCATGGAATAACATCTAATCTCTGTGCAAGGTTGTTCGTCCACGATCGTGACCCGGCATTCTTGCGATCCCTGACTGGTGCGAAATTCGAATCCGGTATTCACTAGCTTCGCGTACCAGGAGGAGCCTACAGGAGTCAAAGAGTCGTTGGAGCGAAACTTCACCGGGATGAGCACCGACACAGCACACTTCGACTAATCCATCGGATTCTGTAATTGCTACCCTCGAGGTTCTGAACGGCAATATGCAATGTTAGAGAAGCGTCTGCTGGGACGCACGGAATCAAAAACGAGGACCAAAACGGCCAGTGGGTACAGTCTTCGTCTAGTATAGGCCATCCGAATCTCATCGACCGCATGCCCCTTCACAGATATGAGAATAGTGCTGTCCTTGGGACGACGGTCTACTCTGGCCTACCGGATCAAGCGGGTATAGGAGCTCGCATTGAGGCGCCCAGCAAGCTATCAGGGCTTCATGATGGAGTTCCACGCCTTCCAAGACGAGTACATCCGTAGTCGCACGTGCTCGTAAGGAGCTGAAGTTAGCGGCGGGGGAAAGAGGCGACAGATCTGCCAGTTTCAGGTCGTTACCGATCAGTTGAGGTCGACACAGAGGGCCATTGCCTCTCATCCAGCTGCATGACCCTTGCATCTTCCGGCTTGACATCAGCTGCGGTGCCAGGCGCGGACCCGCAGCGTGGAGCCTGCCATGCACATTACGAAGGGAGTACGGAGTACGGAGCAACGTTGTTGGGTCGCATAGCGCGCAGGTGAGACCTGAAAATCTAGCTGAGAGGGTAAATTAGCCGGCGAGGCGTTCTCTGCGCGATGTAACCCAACCGACAGCTCGTGGCCCCGTCGTTGCTTACAACGTGCGAGTCGTATTTGCCTCTCGCGGCCCCCGAAAACGAGCCCGACCCTGACTTGAGAGGTGCGCGATGATTAATCTTATTTACCTATCACACAATCTTCCGTCGACAGTTCTGGGTTGTCGTCCCCTCCTTAGGCCCTCCACACTTCCCTCTTCACTTACGCGCTTGATGCTCTTCCGCTGCCCCACGGTTCAAGAATACCTGAAAAGACGAATTGTCGAATGGGTTAGAAGCAAGTACCTATATGTTTGCGCGTAATAAGCTAAAGAACGAGGCTCCAAAAATGCGGTACCAGGTTTAGTCGCCGATCCGTCATTGGGTCACTCGATAAGGAGTACATGTTCGAGCCCTGCCAGAGGGGGCATAGGAGTGGAACTCCTCAGCTCACACTATCCTGCGAGCTTGTCCTCTCGCAGATGCCGTTTGCCGGTGCCTGGGATCGATGATCCTTCCTTACTCAGACGATGCAATCGCCGACCATGACGAAACCAATGTCTCCGTGGGTGTCCGACGTGTCAGAGACGAATCAAACAGGGGGGGGGGATTGGAGGAAGGCCACGTGTGAGAACCCCTGCTGTAGAAAAAACGTCTGCCCAAATGATCAAGATGGTCTGCGACCCACGGATTCGGTGCCCTCCAGGAACGCGACAAGATCAGCCGTCGCCAAATGAGCAGCGACTGATAGTAGCCAGGGACCCGATCCGACGTCAGCCCAGCAGCCCTCCAATCGTAGGTGAGCTGGGCGAGTGCGACTGCATCTCACCTGCAGGAGAATTCTCCGAATCCGGATGTGTGGATGATTCGAGGAATCGACTGGCAAGATGTTCAACGCAGTTTTGATAATCGACTTTTTGGTGTCTAGTGGCGCCAGTCTCTCCATTAGATCTTGCAACATAATGACCCTTGCATTGCGGCCACGTGGTAAGCTAGGGTCGTTATGTCGACGCTTTTTGACATGTCTTGGCTTAGGAGGAGTTTGCACAGTATATCATATATCAATTCCGACCAGAGACCATTCGTTGAGGGGCATAACTGGGTGCGTTGATGACAATTGCGTCCACCTTTTTGAGCCATAATACTCGTATACTCTTCAAGGTGTCGCTTTTCGTGCCCGGTCACACTGCCTAGAAGCCAGTCTGGGCCGAAACACTGTTAGGAGATCCTCGCAATTGCCGTTAGGGGCATACCTTATAAAGCCCTTGCCGAGCGGATCCCAAGTTCATGTCTGACCACTAGCAAACTATGCTCCCTTATCTCGGAACTATGCCGGCGGCCCCAGCTAGCTATCATCAGTAGACGGAACGTTAAGACGCATACAATCGAGACGCGAAGACATTGCCGAGATATCGCATCTCCGCCGTGGACATTCCACGGTGCTTATAGTAGCATAGGCTTAGAGTAGACGGACTTGGGTCCCCGTCGGAACCCCAATCTCATCTTATCCTCGGGAATATAACGCCTCCTCCTATATAGCTAGCATGCCTAACGTAGTTGATAGAGAACCTGCATAAATAGCGTTACCGTACCAAGTCCACGTGCCAACAAACAAGAGCATGGTGGGCAAACGTTAAGTAGGTAGTCCACGAAAGGCATATCAGGCAAATGGCTAGTTATTGGTATAGGTGTCCCACAAGCGTAGGTAGTAAGTTAGTTTACTAGCTACATAGCATGTAAAAGCAAATGAGCTCATAAGTGATCGTTCAACCCTTGATACTCTGTCACATGTGAGATGTTTCTATGTAAATACAGTGGTCAGCTTGTTGGGCTGCAGACTTTCGGCTTGAACAAGTTGAACATCTGTCACTAGCATCATAACCTCGTTGTCATGACTTCGTATTCCGCCATAAGTGAGTTGAGTATCGTCCTACCCACTTCCAAGTACATATACTCGGTACTTAACATGAAGACGTGGAAATTGTTGCCTATTTCTCGAGGAAGGGGGAATGGAAGGGGGGTGGGTGGTAATGCAGGAGAAATTCCAAAACCCAGGGAACATCCTTCGGTTAAGGCTTCGGCTTGAAACCGCTCCTGCAACTCCGGGATGGCATGACAACAAAGTGCCCAGCAAAGAATCCGGGCTTAGCAATATCGTTGATGTCAGTCTCCTTGATCCTACTGCATCATGCATGTCCTCATGGATCGCAGAGGCCGTAGCCGGCATCCTACCGCCCAGCACACTTTCGCGCGGGAAAGGGGTGGCCGTGATTATGATGATGAACAGGCGACAGCTAGACTCAGACCAAACGTGAACTGATGGAATTGAAGACAACCGTGATATCAGCCCTGGTCGTTCTGGCTAGCTATGTTCTGGGTGTTCTTTCAGGTTTACGGGAAACTCGCCTTTGGAAGCTACCTTCCCAACAGAGATAAAAGTCGGATCTCTCTCAACGACCCCAGGCACTGTTGACGAAGCCAAACAAGGCAAGCCATTTGAGCGTAATCAGAAACTTAAGCGACACACGCAGCCTCATGGGATTGTCCATCTGCTCAGTCCCCGCCGTTGTTTGAACGGCGGATACTTGGGGAACAAGCCGCTCCCTCGCTTGGCTGTTCGGCGAGTTTGTAGATTCTCTAGCATTGATAACGGTGTTGGTCTCTAGCGACAAGAACTGTACCTGACGAGCAGGCGCCTTTGCATAATAGAGTGATCTATGAAGAGCCGACCGGTTATAGCTTCAAGCCCTAGAACGCAACGAGTTGCGCAGCGGTGGCCTCCGGAGAACAGCTGTGATTCCCTAGTGCTGTGGTTTCCTAATCGATTATATCGCCGAGCCTCCCGAGATCCGCTTCTTGCTGGCAAGAGCACCGGCATTAAGGAGAAATCCCAAAGATCATCGGAAATGAGACAGTCCAGAGCACTCATGGAGCGTTTGGTGATGCGTATGGCGCGGATCGCGGGACTCTAGAGCTAGTACAGATCCTCATCCGGATGCCAGGTCTCATCACCGGAAAGACAATGACGAGCTTCTCCCTAACTACCATACCTCCTCCCAACATTCAACCCTATTATTGAAGATATGCTTCGCGGCTTCGGCATTAGGGGCCAGTCCGCCAATGACCAATGCATCGTACAGTGCTTGCCGAACAGCCTCTGGCATCTTACCAGAGCTTCCACATAAGCACATGATGGCACCCTTCTGAACAAGATAACAGATGAGACTTGCCTGTTGACGGATGACGTCCTGCACGTATATCTTCTCTTTCTGGTCTCTGGAGAATGCTGTATGCACGGTGACCCCAAGGTCTTTCCACTCATTAGAGAAGTAGAAGTCCGCTTTCCGATTACGACCGCCGAAGATAAGGATATTCTCTCCACATACTGGATAGCTAAGGCGGTCGTGGATCAGGGAGCGTATGGGAGCAACTCCTGTCCCGGGCCCGATCGCTAAAAGAGGAGCGCGAATGTGGCGACTTTCATTTGGCGGACCTTGGTTATCACCAATCATGACGTTGATGGTCGTGTCGGGTTTCAGAGAAGCTATATATCGAGAGCAGAGACCTTGGCGCGTTTTTCGCAGCACCGTCTTGTACTTCACTAGTGCAACTAACAATTCCGCTCGCAGATCATCAGTGCCCTTCTCCTTAAGAAGATCACCACCGCTAGCGATACTATACTCCCGTCCTCTGATAACTGGGAATATGGATGGGATTTCTTGATACGGTATCTTGACCGACGGAAAGTCCTGTAGGATCTCCAGGATTGATCGCCGAGGGCGAGACGTGTAGTCGTAGAACTCATCCGTGTATTTGGGATCGGCGAACTCACGAAGCCGCTCCATATGCATGGGGTCGTTTGTATGCCAAGCTATCTGGTCAAAGAATACTCGTTTTGGGATAGCCGTGATGTCGTAGTTATGAAGTAGCAATTGACGCAAGGTGGAATCAGGCAGTGGGAAGCAATTCCTCGGTCGCGGGGAGTTAGGTATCCCTGGGATACCACCTCCTTGCCTGCTATGATGTTCAAAAGGCAGGTCAGCAACTTCGCCCCAGCCCATCAAGTCGATGAGTGCCTGGACGTCTTCTGGGAAATTTTTGGGAAATATAGTCAACACGTCTCCTGGCTTGTAGAAGGGTTCAATGCGTTCCTGCGTCTGGGGATCCCTCTTCGTATGGATGTGAAGTGTGATTTGCCGAACATCCTGCCAGTGATCGGGAGGTGTAACACGTAGATTTGTTCGTACCACTGCACTGAACGATCCGGGAATGGGGAGGAGGTCTGGAGGAGGTACATAATCATCCACTTGGCCACTATCATGAAGGGAGTATTTCGACGCCTCATCACGCAGCACATTAGGTCGATCTAAGTTATCGATGCCGCTGCTGATAACTCTAGCTGCCCCCTCCGATAACCGAGCGGAAACGGCGTAATTGGAATGATGCGTCCTCTCGTATTGCAGCTCTGCCTCCAAGGCACCGGGGTCAGCAATATCCACGTGGCTGAACTGTGCTGCGGTCCGATCTAGAGACTGTTGGCCATGGCCACTATGACCCAGAGCACTGGTGGCTGTGATGTCGCTTTCTCCTCTACTACCATTTGTCGACTTTGCATAACCCGCAGAACTGCTCGAGTCCACGTCAGGAGTGGAATGAGGGCCAAGCATTTTAGCATCCGCCCCTTCCGCGGTGAGCGCTACCTCAATCGTGAACTTGGGAGGGAGCCGGACATCCAGTGGAATCGGTGACAGACCCTGCGGTAAGGGGTAGTTCGTCAATAGATGGGTGCGAAGACTTGTAGACCAGGGTAAGAAGGCACCGTCAATGCTGAGAAAAGAGTCAGCTGCTTATTGCTGTTGTTGGTAATGGTGCAAGAGTCGACACCAATAGATTGTGGTGGGAGAAAGTCAGAACCCGAGGAGCGAACATAAATGGGCGAAAGGAAGAAATTAAGATGGAATGTTGAAAGTGAGAATAAAGTGAAAATTGCCCACCCGTCGTCGTGACGTTCATCAGCCTCGCCACGTGGGTAAAATTCGGTCGCGCCGAGCTGCTCAAGGCGTTTGTGAAGCTTCCTGGCTGCCCAGTTGTACCTGCAGATTTCGAGGGAAAATTAGAAACAGCTCGAAACCACTCACTGGACTTCCATAAGCAGCAAGCACAGACACGGCAATAATGAAACTGAAGTAGATGGCGTACTTGGAATAGGAACTATCCCCCAGGCCGAAGGTGGTGAAATTTACCGCGGTGAGACAGTTGGGAGGAAGTCGTTTCCGGAGGAGGCTCTTCCAGAATTTCCGCGCGTTCTTAGGTACTTCTCCTTGACCCGTCGTTGAAACGACAAATATGACCAAGGGATAATGCAGAAGAGTATTCTAAACAAAACGGAAATACGTTAAATTCAACTTCTTTCCTGCAGGAAACCGCATGAAGCAGGCCTCGGGAACCTGGAACAACCATATTGGGAAGAAAGCCGGATGTGGTGTCTGTGCATGTATGTATCCAAAACCATAGATGCCAAAACAATACCTAGACGGCATTGCGAAATTTCAAATGCTCCCTAGGAAACTGGCGTTGGGTATGTATAGTAAGGAGCCAGGACAAACGTCGTGTGTGCTATGCAGCGTTGTGATGCAGCGATGGGCGGATGTCAACTTACGAGCTCGATCTCATTCATTTCACAAACCCATGTTTTGAAATACAGTCTTTCGGCAAGGCGCCCGAGGTCCTCTGCCGAATCCTGACTGTTACCTGTCTCGGATCCGAAGGCTATGAGAACGCGTCTATTACCGAGCCTTGGGTCATCGTCATTTTCATAAGTCATTTGCTCACGATGCATATCAGCAGGAAGACCCATTGGAAGGTTATCGTAAGCGTGGGGACCTGGACCAATGCGGATTGGTGTTTCTAATGTACTTCAGCGCGGCTGCTGGTTTTGGAGGAAAGTATAAAATGTTGGGCGGCAAAAATATCATAAGGTTGAGGTACATGCATTTATTGGTCACCTCTCAAAATAATCAGTTAAATTTCTGCATAGTCAGAATAGCCTGTATCAGCTCCGATTTCACGTTCAGGTTCAGGTTCAGTTTGCAATAGAGCAGCGAGAGGGAATGCCTCCCAACTTATCATGTTATTGGGTAAGCCACCTATCTGCTATCTATTTAGTTCGGCTTAAATTAGCTACGTTTGATAGAGCAAGTTAAGTGTGTGCAACAAGCACGAGTAAGGAACCATGCGCACGAGCTGTGTACGGAGCTATAGACGTTGAATTGCAAAGGTGATATATTGTACAAGGCAGCCAGGTGCAATATGCTATTTAAGATCAAGTGATAATAGATGCTACCTAGGTAGTCAGAGGGCAACTTCGCCATGCCACTCGCTTGTGGTGGTTGAATTTCACAATATTTGTTACATTTACTGAATGTAAAGCCCTTAAAGGCTCTGCTATGTAATATAAGGCTTCGTAAAATAAATATGTGTTATATTCAAGTAAAAGAATGTTTCGGTATAATTACGAGGTGTTTTAACTCGCCAGGTACTTTGATTTAGGTTCTTATAGCCGTCTGGATTATCTCGGCTATTAAAATAAAAGATACGCCGAATGCGGCCAGATTTGTTAGACGGTGGATGACGGGGGTTCATTGAGCCTTCCTTGTATGCTGGTAAGGCTAGCTGGCAGCGGGATGGCGGCCGGCCCACACAGCTGGGTACCGCCTATCTACAAGGTCATGTACAGATAAGCGACCGACTAACAACCGAGCCCCGGAGTGCCAGTACAATTTTCGGCTTAAGTCTACGATGGTGATGGCATCGGCAACGGCAGGCAGGACGGGGCAGTGGGGGAAGGTTAATACGTCAGACTAATAAATATGCATTTCGTCACTCCCCTGACTCTTTCTCGTCATTTGCAGGAATCCACCATTACAAAAAAGTTGCATGAGGTCTTTTCCAGGAGAGAAATGTCTCTTTGTGGCGGGTATGTACCTAGTGTTTTGAGGTCGTACCTATTCATATCGATAAGGGATGATCGAAGGTTTCTATAAGCATTTCGTCAAAAAGGGGCATTTGCCGCTTGCGAAATTTTTTTTTTTTAAAAAAAAAAATTAATTCTCGGCGGTTCACTACAGTGCCGGGGGGTCGGGGGAGGAAAAGAGGTGTATTATTATAAATTGGCGACAAGCGGACCTGGTTTACCAGCTTCTGCAAGAGCTTCTAGAATGGAACCACAATAAACTTCGCTAGTTGGATGTGATTGTGAACTGGTCAGCACTCCTGGAATTAACCACAAAAATCTCCTGTCGTCAAAATCAATGACTGCGTCCCTGTGGCTATTCTTTTGTTCGATGCTCTCTTCGTCTCGAATCAATAGGTAAGGAGGCACCTGGGTTGGTAAAGGAAGTACGTACGGGACATAGGGAGGCGTGCTATAGACAATGTCGGTGAAGATTTAACGACGTGGCAAGCTACATATAGTTAGACATCTTCTGAAATGTTGTAATTTGCTCCTTTTATGCGGGGAGATTATTCGATATGGAGCAGCTAACCATTGACTAATCTTGAATGCCTTATGCGCTCGCGCTTGATATGACTAATAACCCTGTAGGTCTCACGTGGTCATAGGTGGTGAAGTTTGTGGCAAGTAGGATGTCAGGTACGAACGTCGCTGTGCATATACAGTTTATTTTTAACTGCCTGGATAGCGTCGGTATGATGTGCTATCTGGCGGACTGCACAGATAGACTGAAGTAAGCGAGTGAGATAGGCGTCAAGCACGCAAGTAAGCGGCGACTGGGCAAGCGAGTACATGTGGACAAGTAGAACAAGAGCTGGCACGAGGTGAAAGCTGATTTCCCGTCCTCTTATGCATGCTATTAGGAGAACGAGAATATTATTAATGTTGGGCCAATCACAGTGTCATCCTATGGGATGATTATGACAGGGGATATGGAATCGACTGGAGAGATGGGATAACTCAAAGAGCAATGGACCGCCCTATAACTTATTACTATAGGTATTGCCTCTTCCCAAATATTTACTTGCGTAAACGTAGTAGGCACATGGGGTCTGGAACGGCTCCTCGGGAGCTAACAAATCAAGGGGCTACTGTCCGCTATAGCTTCCTGAATACACAGGCGATCACCACCGTCTGATAATCATCCGATGACTGATTCATTAAATACTCACTAATTGAATCTAGTCCCATGCCGTGCGTAGAGTTTGATTCATGTATCGCAATCGCAACTGCCTACCTGCCATTCATTCCGCTACTCGTATGTATGCCAACTCATAAATAAGTGAGTTTGTACTGCTAACCTGCCGGTCTTCTAAGTCATCGATTGTACATGCCAACAGCGAATCCAGAAGAATAATAGCCATAAGCATTCGCCGCCGCCATCAATTTTTACATCTACACCCGCTTTCCAAATTCCACCTTCATCGACGCAGCCAGCGTACTAACCACTGTTCTTCTCAATAAGCTAGTAACATCATTAAATCGAGTCTATCCTGCGCACTACGAAAACAGCTGGAAGACAGAAGTGGATTACGTAAGTATCAGCTCTACATTATATTCGTCCCATGATTGGGTGGTTGTGGGCTTATGGGACTGGTGGGCCAATCTAGTCACCCTTCCTTCACACCCTTTGCACCCCACCCGTAGTCTTATCATAAAGGAAGTGCACAACCCCCAGAACTAGGCAAGCACAAGTACAAGCAATAATGCACAGGTGCACCCCTTCCCCAAATCCCAAATCCACCCTTTCCGCCTCATAAAAATTTCTAGGTCCATCGCCGACGCAATCCTAAATCCTCCCCCCTTCTTCTCTTCTTCATACCTCTCAATCCATATCAATCTCAAGTTCTTGTGTCACGACTCGACCAACACTCTCAATTTTCTCCTCACTCTTCTCTAGGGCACGTAGCTACCCTGATTTCCTCCCCCGAAATTGTTCAAGAGTTCAATATCTGAACCCGACCGAACGTCTTTCAATCCAACTACCTCAAGCAATATCAACTTACCCTCAACTTAATCTCCTATCCAACCAACGACCACCAGACAATATGACCGCCACCGTGGAGAAAGTTGCCGAAGCTGTCAAGGACGTCACCAACGCTCTTAGCAATACCTCTATCACTGGCAAGGACGATAACAAAGACGCCGTCCATGCCAGTGCCGCCGAGGGTCGCCGACTGTACATCGGCAACCTCGCGTATGCGACAACCGAGGGGGAGTTGAAAGAATTCTTCAAAGGCTACCTTGTGTAAGTGGAACATATTTTAACATTCTATGCCTTCCCTTTGGGTTTATTTTCCACAGCGTTGCACGATCGCCGAAGCTGAGTCTTGGCTTTTTGATGGCCGCTTGCTCTGTGCGCATCAAAGCAGTTGCGACTTCTGCGGTCTTGTTATTCGGTGTCTTCCGCCCCGCTACCCAAGGCTCTCTGGACTTGACTCGCTGCTCCCTTTTCGTTCATTGTCCTACCTACGTACCTAAGTCTCGAAGGTAGTCTGCATGTGCAACGCGACAAACCGAGCATCTCTGGGGCTATTGCTCGGCTCTATGTACCCTTAGATGCCGCACGATGTTGACCATGTACTTGGTCGATTACGCTAATCTGACCTTTACCCTCATAGGGAATCCGTGTCCATTCCGAAGAACCCGCGCACTGACCGCCCCGTTGGCTACGCCTTCGTTGATCTCTCCACGCCGACTGAGGCCGAGCGTGCTATCGCTGAGCTCTCCGGGAAGGATATCCTCGAGCGCAAGGTCTCCGTGCAGCTTGCCCGAACGCCTCAGCCTGCTGGTGAGAAGTCGGAGGCCGGTGCAGGAGGCGAAGGCGGTGAAGGCACCCGTCGCCGATCTTCTGGACGTGGTCGTGGCCGAGGCCGCGGTCGTACCGGTCGCGCTGGACGCGGAGGACGATCTGTACGTACAAACTCTGTCGGGAGCGGCACGGCCCTGCGTAATCCGACTTTGAAGCTAACCCTATCCCAGGATGGAAAGGAGGATGCCCCTACCACCGAGGGAGCCGCAGACACTAACGCTGTCCCTGCCAACGATGAGGTGCTACCTTTGACGGACATCACCAACAAGACCAATACTGACAACACCCAAAAGAAGAAAGAGAACCGCCCTGCCCGTGAGCGCCGTGAGCGTGGCCCGCCTGCTGATGGCATTCCCTCCAAGAACAAGGTTATGGTTGCCAACCTGCCATACGACCTGACTGAGGATAAGGTAAATCAGCTTCTCTGACATGGTGTGTAGTACATAATTTTAACCTGGTTGTATAGCTCAAGGAACTCTTCAATGCGTATGAGCCTTCTTCTGCGAAGATCGCTCTTCGTCCGATTCCCCGGTTCATGATTAAGAAGCTCCAGGCTCGCGGAGAACCTCGCAAGGGACGTGGCTTCGGCTTCGTCACTCTTGCGTCAGAGGAGATGCAGCAGAAGGCCGTTACTGAGATGAACGGCAAGGAGATCGAGGGCCGTGAAATTGCTGTCAAGGTCGCTATTGACAGCCCCGACAAGACGGATGATGAGGGCAACTATCCCGCCGAGAACGAAACTAACGGCCAAGAAGCTGCTGCTGCTCCTGCTGCTGCTCCTGCTGCCACCGATGCTCCTGCCACCGCAGCTGCTCCTGCTGACGCAGCTGCCGCCGCCCCTGCCGCCCCCGCTCCGGCTGCGGCTGCGGCACCGATCACTACCCCTACTACTACGGCCACCTAAACAATCTCGACCTTGTTTCGGCGTTCCGATCGGAGATGGTACCGTACAAGTATTAACAACCTCCGGGCACTCAGTGTCATCTCTTTCACTCGGTCGTCAGCTTAGCCGAGCGTTGTCAGCGAACAACCCCCGGTCGGGTCGATTCTTTGATTTTAGTAGATACGATATGAACGAAAATCAGAGGCAGTAGCGGTTATGGCTTCAGATATTATCAATGGAGAGGTGTTCTGCGGCCAGGGGACTTTTATCTGTGGTAGACCTCTGGGCCATTGTGCTGCAGCTTTTGGCGATCATCTTAATTACGACGAACGACGAGTTTATTACCAGTCTTTCAACTTATGCGCTACTTAACTTGACTCACGCATTTTCCCCTCGGTCTGTACACTATCTAGCTAGGACAGCGGAGCCGGGTTATGGAGGGACTGGGAAAAGTTCACGAGCGCAATAATAAACACAAACGATTGATATGGACAAAGGATTGTCGCTATTGCGGATGTGCTAGAGTTGTTTGACGTAGTTCCGGGTTCTGTTGCATCATAGGAGTCCAACTCGGGTACAGAAGCAGGTCACTTTTGCTAAACAACTGTGATGATGTGGAAATGGCGAATGTGTCGAATCAATATCTACCAATCTATCTGGTACGTAATTCGTACCCCTTCCGATGCAATGAGGTGAATGTTGGAGATGGCGCCAATTGCCCTGTGGATTCGACAGTGATCTAGATCTCTCATGCCAAGTCTAGCGAACGAGCAAGGCCAACTGTCGAAGACGAAAAGGGGGAGCAACAATGCCAGGTGTGGGATATGTGGAGAAATTAGAACATGATCCATCCATTGATAGAGTTACTGCTCAGTACATAAACTAACTAAGCGGGTTATGCATCTGTCGACATGCTCCTTGGCACTTTTAAATAAGTCAGTTACACGTTGATATGCACAGGTCTATGGAGAAACATACTTCTGCTCAATTAGCTTTCTTTTTTGACACCGCTCTTCACAACATCGCGATCGAGAGAGATATCAGCCCATTGAACGATCAGGTGTGCGACGGGCATTTCATTTCCCACCATGTCTTCCAAGGCAATGTGGGAAGTCGATCCCGAAACTCGATCAAAGGTGTGTACGCACGCATGGGCCCCTGAGAAGCTTCGACGCAGTTTGGGTTTGAAGTCCCGCTCGCATGCTAGTTTACCTCTGTTTATTCAGTGGGCCGGCGCTGACCTCTCTGGATGCCGCTTAGCTCCTCGCCATACAGAAGACCAACAACAATAACGTCTGCTGTGACTGCAATGCCCCCAGCCCGCAATGGGCCTCGCCCAAGTTCGGCATCTTCATCTGCCTCTCGTGCGCCGGCGTCCACCGTGGCCTAGGCGTCCACATCTCCTTCGTGCGTTCCGTCACCATGGATGCCTTCAAGCAGGCCGAGATTGAGCGCATGCGACTAGGCGGTAACGAGGGCTGGCGCTCCTTCTTCGAGAAACACGAGGACACGCAGATGCGCGGCCTCACTTGGGACGATGCTACCATCGCCGAGCGGTATAGCGGGGAGGTCGGGGAGGAGTGGAAGGAGAGGCTAAGCGCCAAAGTCGAGGGCAGGGAGTACGTCCCCGGCGAGCGAAAGCCCAGCACACCGCAGCCCGCCGCCGGGAAACCGCCGTCAAAGCAGGGTAGCAGCGGGGCGAACACCCCACTTCAGGGCGTCGCGACGAGCGGCAGCAGGACCGCTAGCCCCAACCGGCCGGGGCAGACTGGCAAGGTCAAAGTCGACGATAAGTACTTCGCTCGCCTGGGCGAGGAGAACGCGACGAGGTCGGCGGACGTGCCGCCTAGCCAGGGAGGGAAATACGCTGGATTCGGCAATACGCCCATGCCCGCAAAGAACGGGAATGAGACCGGCCTGCCGGATCTCAGCGATCTGCAGAGGGACGCATTGACTACTGTGACGAAGGGATGGGGTTGGTTCACCAATACGGTCAAGCACGTCAATACGGATTTCATTCAACCTACGGCCAAGCAGGTAAGCGGGTCTCTTTTTCTACGCCATCCTATCACTATACGAGGCGCTGTACTGCGCGACCTGAGTGTACATTCGGATTCACGAGTTTTCTGATGCGCGCTCTACAGTTGTCGGAGACGGATTTCGCGACACAGGCGAAGCTCGCCGCGGGCAACGTGGGACGCGTCGCGCAGGCCGGCGCAAGGAGCGCACAGGACAACTTGAGCCGGTTCGTCGAGGGACCCGGTCCCCTGAGGCAGACGCCGTTGGACGAGAGCAAGAAGGCGTTCTGGGACGACTTCGCGGCCGTCGCGGACCAGCGCCAGCCCAAGAACAGCTCGATCGGGACGTCGGCAATGGGCAAGGCGGGGGGCAGCAAGAACGCGCCAGCTGCGGCGAAGAAGGACGATGAGTGGGACGACTGGTAGTCGGGAAGCCCCCTCTTATGTGATGAATTCCCATTGCTGAAGGACAGGGGTGGACGAAGCCTGAGAGCTGGTGGGTGGCTACGTGGCTGGCATGGGCTGTATGGTTATCTGGGTGGTACTACGTATGTAGAGGAGTCTTTGGGTAGCGTATATACGTTTTCTGGCTTTTGTGTTTTTGCAAAATTTTGCTGGAGGAGGTAGGCTATTAGAGTATTTCATACACAAGCCAGGGATTGGCGTTTTGAAGGTGTAGAACAGTACGGATATAAACATACGATTCATTCCCATGAGTAAGTCTACGCCGAAGACTACAGAAGACGGAGCTCAAAGTGATACAAACATTCACTTGAGTCAGTAATTCCAAATACGTTGCATTCATTGCCTTCCACATCTGGACGCACTCAGGGAGTCTTATATGGGCTGGAGGCTTGGCCGTTACTTACAAAAGTCCCGGTCGGTCAGTATGTGGGGGTCGCCGGCCGAGGTTAAAACCGGCAGTAGCCGGCCTCACAACTCGCTTTTTCTGGGGAACCCGTTGCTGTTCTACCCCTGCGTCATTCCAAATCGAAACGGGGACTCGGCGAAAAGAGGTACCTTCCTACTTACCTTACCCATTATCGACACTCGCCGACCCGCCGCTTGCCTGTTCGCTTCTTCCAGGCTCATCGCACTTTCACACGTCTAGGTGGAGGGAAGGTCGCCGATATGTCTGCGTTACGGATCCTCGTCCCCGTCAAGCGGGTAATCGACTATGCGGTAAGTAAGCCCCATTCACCTATCCATCTCAATTGGGATACGGAGCTGTGCTTCTCTTTTCTTGTGGTTTGAGAAAAGGGTTGTTATTAGTGGATGGGATAGGAGCACATACGAACAAGGGATGGTAGGAAGAAACGAACCAAGGCTAACGCAGCGGCTCCCGGTGGATTTTACAGGTCAAACCGCGCGTGAACAAGGCCCAGACGGGCGTCGAGACGGCCGGCGTCAAGCACAGCATGAACCCGTTCGACGAGCTGTCGGTGGAGGAGGCGGTGCGGATGCGCGAGCGCAAGTCGGCCCCGGGCGGCGTGGAGGACATCTGCGTCATCTCGGCGGGGCCGGCCAAGGCGCAGGACGTGCTGCGCACGGCCATGGCCATGGGCGCCGACCGTGGCATACACGTCGAGGTGAAGGAGGGGGAGGCCGAGGCGGGCACGGGCGGGCTCGAGCCCCTCGCCGTTGCTAAGCTCCTGAGGGCCGCCGTTGACCGCGAACGTTCCAACCTCGTCATCCTCGGCAAGCAGAGCATCGACGACGACGCAGCCCAGACCGGCCAGATGCTGGCGGGCCTGCTGGGCTGGGGCCAGGCCACCCAGGCCAGCGCCGTCCGGTTCGTTGAGGGGGAGGGTGATAAGGTTGAGGTTACGCAGGAGGTCGACGGCGGCGTCGCCACCGTCCGCGCGAGCCTGCCCATGGTTATTACGACCGACCTCCGCCTCAACGAGCCCCGCTACGCGAGCCTGCCGAATATCATGAAGGCTAAGAAGAAGCCGCTCGTCAAGCTCAGCCTCAGCGACCTAGGCGTCGCGAACGAGAGGAGGCTCAAGGTCGTTAAGGTTACCGGTATGTTTTGTTGTTCCTTGCTACTCTGCTTGCCTTTTATGCCTTTGTCCTCTGTTGAGGATGGGAGGTCGAGCGAAGTAGAGAGAGCGTGTATCTTGGTTGGCTCGATGACTGACTGGTCGCTTTGCAGAACCCGCGCCGAGACAAGGAGGTGGTAAGGTGGAGGACGTCGATGGCTTGATCGGCAAGCTGAAGGAGTTGGGCGCCTTATAGAGTGGTGCTGATGGTGTCGGTCTATGTACGTGTACGGGCCGAGGGAGAGCATGGACTTCAAGATGGGAGCATTCGAAAGGTCTTCGGCTGAATCGCTGACATGCTACATGGGGAACTACGAGCAATTCGAGTTTGTCTAGATATAGGACAAGCGCAAGCACAAGCACGCGGGCACCTCGCCATCTCGCGCAATTTAACGAAATATGTATAAACGGCGCATCGGCTTCTTGAATGGGGTTAGACGTTGTCTCGGCTCCCCTGTTTATCGCCTGGCCACCTTTAGCCCCCGGGATGGGGAGTTGGTTGAATTTGTCCGTTTACGTGATTAGGCCTACACACTCCTAAATATTATCCATAGGGCGGTATCGTCTAGCGAATGGCAGATGTCCTACCCCGTGCGGCCATCAGGTGTGAACGTATCTCTGAGGCCAGCCCATTGGCCCAGCAGTGCTGATGGGACCACGATCCGCCATGGATGAGAAGGTAACATCTATCATCTCGGGTTATGGCAATTTAAAGTCAAGGTCCGTGAATATAGGAAGCTGCGTCTCATTTTCGGAGGGTCTTCTAACCGCAGGAAGCGGTGGTGTTCACGCGTAGGCGAGCATTACGCTTCACAGCTTCTGTTGCACACCAGACACTTCAATGACGAACATATTTTGGTGGTCTACACTAAATCCTTTCGTGATGTTCGTTCGTGCCGGTTCGGAAAATTCTGAAAGATAATGTCTACGGTGACTACGTGGTTTCTAACCCCCTTGGAAGAACCCGCCGTATTGTGCACTCTGGGTTTCACCATCCCTTTCCCCTCGAATTTTATTATGATCTGGCCGCAATACTTTATTAGGTTCAAGTAGGCAGAGGCTTAGTTACACACTTAGGCAGGCATTCAGCCGGAGAATTCCAGGTTTATTCGTGCAGATCTGGTGCCAGCGAGGTTTAAAGACCTAAGTAGGTAATAACGCTACAGTAATAAGTGATGCCGCTTTCGGAGCCGGAATGTGTTGAATGCTGGGGGCTCCCCTGGAAACGGTGCCAGCTGCTAACTGAGCCCTAGGAGCCTAGGAGATTCTAATTTGGAACCGCCTATTGGACAGAGCTCTCTCTTCTGGCGTTATCTTTGGTGGGGAGTCCTGCTGATTAGACTGGAGAATTTTTGACGTAGCGAGGAGCCAGTCATATCAACTCAATTCCGTCCCCATCGCCCCGCCCCGCCGACCATCACTTTGATTTTCTTCCCTTCACGAACCTGTCAATTATATTACTCGACGTCTTTCCCCCCCCGTCTTCCTTTTATCTTCAGGTACCCAACGACTAGTGTCTGAAGCGAGAAATAATACACTCCAATCTTCTCCGACGAAATTAAGATTTCTCTCGACTCCTTCTGATCGGATTTGATCTCTAGCAGCCCTTATGATCGGGCGCTCGTCAGTCTTCACTTCACAGGTACGTTTCAATGCCACTATCGTTCTCGTTGGTATAACGCTGCAATTGTCTCGAAGGACCCGACCCCTTCTCCCTAGGTTCTTTTCCTATAGCGAACTTAACCGGCGCCTTGTTTGAAATCATATCTGTGCCACTCTGTCTCTCGCTTGCCCATAACTTTTATAAGTTGCTTCTGCTGACCATCTAACAATAGGACTACATTTCAGGTCCGTCCCTGGGCCCCCGCGAACTGACTCACCGCCCCGAAGCTAACATTAACTGCAGACCACTTGTGGCGGGCTCTTACCGCTTGAGGGGTTCATTGAATAATCTCTATAGCTTTTACCCGACTTTCTTTTAACTCTTAGAACATTATGTTCTCCCGACTCGCTTTCAAGGCGGCCAAGCCTCCGACCATTAGCGCCGCTGGGCTACGGTCTCCGGCCCGATGCCTTTCTACGACCACATCGCTCGCTAGCAAGCTGGCCCAAGGCAGCAAGGGCAGAATGATGCCCCAGTCATACACTCGTGCCACCGCTCCTGCCTCTGGTATAGAAGCTACCCTAACTATCAGGGTACGTTGAAGAGCTGGGTGTTCGATTATGGTGGTGTCGATGACTAACTAGAACTAAGGACGGCCCCGTATTCCACGGAACCGCCTTCGGGGCTAATGCTAACATTTCTGGCGAAGCTGTCTTCACAACTTCCCTTGTTGGCTACCCTGAGTCGATGACCGACCCCTCTTACCGAGGCCAAATTCTGGTCTTCACCCAACCTCTCATTGGAAACTATGGCGTACCTTCCTCAAAGCGTGATGAGTGGAACCTGCTGAGGTATTTCGAGTCTCCCCATATTCAGTGTGCCGGCGTGGTTGTCGCCGATGTAGCCGAGAAATACAGCCATTGGACTGCTGTCGAGAGTCTAGGCGAGTGGTGTGCCCGGGAAGGCATCCCTGCTGTTTCCGGCGTTGATACCCGCGCCATTGTCACCTATCTCCGAGAGCAAGGTTCCTCCCTCGCCAGGATATCCGTTGGTGATGAATACGATGCCGATGAGGACGAGAGTTTCATCGACCCCGGCCAGATCAACCTTGTCAAGAGAGTCAGCACGAAAGCTCCATTCGTTGTCGAAGCCCAGGATCCAAAGTACCACATTGCCTTGATTGATTGCGGTGTCAAGGAGAACATCCTCCGAAGCCTGGTTAGCCGTGGTGCTAGCGTCACGGTCTTCCCTTACGACTTCAAGATCCAAAAGGTGGCCGACAACTACGATGGCGTCTTTATCTCTAACGGCCCTGGAGACCCGACGCACTGCCAATCTACCGTGCACAACTTGAGAATGCTTATGGAGACCTCCCAGGTTCCGATTATGGGTATCTGCTTAGGTCATCAGCTTCTGGCTCTTGCAGCCGGAGCCCGTACCATTAAGCTCAAGTATGGCAACCGGGCTCACAACATTCCCGCGCTAGATATGACCACTGGACAGTGCCATATCACTAGCCAGAACCATGGATACGCCGTTGACGCCGGCACCTTGCCGAGTGACTGGAAGGAGTACTTTGTCAATCTCAACGATGGAAGTAATGAGGGTATGCGTCATACGTCCCGGCCGATCTTCTCGACTCAATTCCACCCTGAAGCTCGAGGTGGCCCGATGGACAGCAGTTACCTTTTCGACAAGTACATTGAGGACGTGAAGGCTTTCAAGTGTTTCCAACCCGTCTACAAAGACAACCGTCCGTCGCAGTTCATGCTGGATATCCTTAGTAAGGAACGGGTTGGTGTCCACCCTGAGCCGTTGGCTACTGCTGCTTAATTCATCGTGATTCTCGGATGCATTGGTCATGGGTGTTATGGGCGGAAATTGGCAAGTATGAGAGAGTTGTTTCTGTAGGTCGTAGGAAATGAATACTTTAATATATATAGCGGAGAAAAGCTAACGTTCATGCATATTGGAACACTGAAGGGCAATTAATAACGTTCTTTATACCTATGTCTAGTCATTCAGGTTCGACTGCAAAATTCTACGATAGGGGTGCAGTTGCCGTATAGGAGAGGTGCAACACCGAAGCTATTGGTAGTGATCCTGTAGATACGAACTTCGCTATAGCGGAATACTACTCGTCCCCCTGTTCCGAGTCATATGGACCAGGACTCCTTATTAACGTACCACCAAAGAATAAAACAAAGCACAAGACTATGCCTCAAAAATAGTCTGTTCGCTTCTGACCGGAAGATCCCTTGGTGGGGTTCTCTCGCGAGTACTCGAGGGTGTCTCGGTGTGTTCCCGCCACCACGGCATCGAGGACTTCTCAATCCAATGGTCGAGTTAAGATTGCGACGCATATACGTACTGAGGACCCGACCCGGCTACAGGCTTCGGAAATTACTAACTAGCAAGCCCTGTTTAGTCCTGCTTGCTGCAGCTCCTGGGTGACGTCTCCCCCTCGAGTCCCCACCCCAACAACTATCATCACCTCGGCCCCCCGTCTCGGTGAGGTTGGGTGAAGCAGAGCAGTAGGTTTGGAGGCGGACGGGTGTGTGCATACGGGCCCAATTTTTTCCCCCTCTTTTTTTCGGCGGGCGACCAAAATGAACTCCACCAGGCGTCTTGGAAGAGGGGAGGCCGAGGATAACGGCAGATGCGCGTGATATGAGTCTGCTTGCTATATCTAGGCTAGGCATGTGGCTCGCGATGCCCGGGCCGTGCGAGGGCGAGGGCGAGGTCGTGCTACTTTCTCGATGCGTGGAGGGGGGTATGGTAGGTCGTTGGATGGGTCGAAGCGGAGGGGAGCGTCGCGTGTTAAGTCGGTGTGGAATATACAATATACGCCGATGTAACAGAGGATTATAGAGGGCAGGCAGGTCGCGGCTACGTCGAGAGCAATACACAGAAAGACGGCGATAACGACTACGGGACAATGACCTGCCTGAAAACCGAGCCTGTCTGCATGCGAACATCACTCTGAAGTCACTCGGCATCGCGAAATTTGTGAGGAGTAGATGATTACAATTCTGTGCCTTCTACTAACCCCATATAGGTCTGTCTGCCTACGCTTTCGCTTCCGGCGGTGGTCCGCCTTGTGCTTCGCAGACTCGAAGCTGACCTACAAACACCTAGGCGACATCCAATCGGAATATCTATCCTCGCTCGCCTCCAACGCGAAATCTTATGTAGTCGTGAATGCCATCGCCATACGAACATACGAGCATCACACTTATCCACCTTCCCCTTATCCGTCTCCTTACATCTCAAGTTAGTAGCGGTCGTATATGCCGCCTCTGTAGCGGTCGCCTCCTCGGTCGTCTCCATACCGCGGGCGGCCATTGCGTCTCGGGCCTGAAGAGTCTTGGGGCCGAAATCGATCGCCACCCCGGGGCACACCGTGGTACAAGGGCGGGCCTCCGCCGCCGCGATGAGGACCTCCACCACCACGGCCACCGCCACCACCCCGACGTCCACCTGCGAGTCCGCGTCTTCGCTCACGCTCGCGGTGGGGCGGTCGGATACCCAGGAAGATCTCAGGACCGCGGTCCACCAGGTAGTCGCCGTTCTCGAAGTAGTACCGTTTGTATTCTTTGCCAAAGTCTCGATCGTAATCCCGAGTCTTGGCTTCAGACAAGATAGAAAGACGCCGCTCGGCTAGGTCCTCTGAGACTGGCTTGTAAGAAATATTAGGGTAGGCGCGCGTGGTTAGTGACTGCTCGCTAAGACGCTCCAGTCTACTGGGTTGCACTGCAGGCCCGCGGCCTCCTTGCTGAAAGCCACGTGGGCCTAACGGCGCGCCTTCGACTCCGGGGAACGGCCTTGAGGGACCGCTGGGGATTGACACTCTGCGCTCAGGTTGCGATGGCTGTGGTGGTGGCTGTTTGGTGACGGGCGGGGCCGCTCCGGCCTCTTGAAGGCTAGCCGTCACATTACCATCACCGTCGTTCTCGTATGTGACCTCGTACCGATTTGTAGAACCGCGACCGCCGCTCGATCCCTGTTCCATATCAACCCAGTCACTGAAGCGTTCCGGGGGGATGAAGTCAACCCAGAGGGGCTTTCGGTTAGTCTCGTCGGGCCAAATGCGGTCATGAAGAGCCGTTCTGACCCGTGACGCTGCCGATATGGAATTGAAAACAACAAAAGCATGCGTCCGGATCGTGTCGAGGTAGAAATCAACAATGGTACTCTCGTCGATCGAAGCACCCGATGGCGTCGCTAAGTCGAGTAGATGATCCTGGACTGTCTGCGGACGTAGAGGTCGCATAAAATTCTTGATGTACAACGCGGAAGTCGCAGGATGGATAGCAGGCTCAATGTCACGCTCCATCTCAGTAGGGAGATGAACTCGAGGTTCTTGGTCGGGCAGAGCCTCGTTCGCTGTGGTGAGCGCCTCCTTGGGGCTTGAGGGAGCAGCAGTTCCTGAGATTCCTGAGGAGTTCCCACCTTGATCATCATCCAGCGATGTTTCCACAACGCGCGTCTCATCGTTGGATTCCCCGCCGTCCTGTTCGGCAGAAACATCACCCCTCACCCCTTCGGTATCGACGTCTGGACCTCGCGCCAAATCAGATGTTCCCTCAGGGTCGGTCTCTGCAGGCGCGATCTCTTGGTCATCTTGTCTAACGCGCTTTCGGGCGATGTCCTCGGGGGATGGCTGAGGGCTCCCGGACCTTCGTTTCCGCTTCTGCGAATCCCGAACAACTTCTTCCAAGGGAGCAGGTGTGACATCGGTGGATTGAGGCAGACTGGCAGCTTGACCTTGAGCATCGATGGTCGTCGCAGGGGTTTCTTGTGCAGTAGGAGGGTCAGGCAGTTGGTCTTGGACAGACTCATTTGAGACAGCCGGCTCCACAGGACCAGGCGTTCCTTCTGATTTCTCCACATCATCACTTACGTCTTGGGCTACATCTTGGGTGGTTACTTCAGCAGGGTCCTCTGTCGAGGCGGGCTGGGCGCTTTCGGCTTCGGCTTCGGCAGCTTCAAGACGGGCGACCAATTCAGCCTTGAGACCATTCTGAGGCAAGCCGCGATTCTTGAGCTCCGCCTTAAGGTCAACGACCTTCAACTTGTTGTATTCGGTGGCCATGTTCGTAGAGTGATAGGTTAGGTATAGCTTCAGGGTCGGAGTGGCATGGCTTGCGACGGAGCTCAAGCTTCAGTATTTTACGCTCTTGGCGGGCTGGGAATTGAAAAGGGTGATGCAGTGAGTGGAAGTGGGCAGTGAAGTCTGGTGCTAAGGGCCGCCCTGAATACCATATAAAAGTGCGACGATGCCGAATGGACAGCACAGCGATATCAGAGTTTCGGCAGATAGGAATACCTAGGTAGATGGTATCGAAATGTTACGTCGTCGAAAGGAGGGTGGGTTTCGTTAGGCGCGTCGTCGCGGGTTGCACAAGGGGCGAGAAAAGAAAAAGAAGACGGTGGGTCCATATTTCTTATTTGCTTGTTACAACGTTACCTGCTTCTCTGTTAGTGCATATTGAGTGTCTACTGCCAATTAACTTGGGGTTTCCTAACATCAAGATGATTAGCGGAACCTCATGTCACTTACGTAAAATCACTCTCAGCCTTGAAAGAAAAAGGTACGGATCGCATTGCGATTCTAAACCAAGAGGCTGTCATAAGCCCGTATAACTACCTATCTGGGTAGCCGTGCCTAGCATATGTGCGTCTACCTGCTTATTTACATAAGGTACCTATGGTTCGCTTTGATTACCTGTATGTATTCATAGGTGACAAGTACCGCGGTAGCTTCCAGTAGGTCCATAGAGTGTATAGGGGCACAAGGTGATGATTGCCTCACATTTGCAATATGCACCTACAGTAAGGAGGTAGCGAGCAAGTCCGGCATGAATGGATCGGGTAGCACCTCCCTGCTCCCAATTTCTAGTATCACATATGTAAGATGTACCGCAAGCGGAGTGCGACTGATACCCCAAATCCATATGCAGTTTTCCAGGCCTCCAACCATGAGGCCTTAGTATAATGCTCGAACTGGAACCCCCTTCAAGGAACAATGGGAGCATACACAAGAGCTTCCTTCAAAAAGCCGTTTCCATCAACTCAAAGAAAAATACTCAAGTGCTATTGTCAACCCGGTCACCTTCAAAGCTAGCGAAAACTGCCTTGTTCACCCTTAACCCCCCAAGTTCTCACTTCGCTTCATCTGAAGCAATTCGGTATAGCCTCGCATTCCGCCCCGTCTTTCAACGCGTCTCTTTCCCACATTCCTTCGTCGCAACGGATATCAGATCTCCACAAAACATAAAGCCCCAGAATTCCCATTTACCACTAATCTGCCACTGTGCAACGCCAGCATGGCTAATTCCAGCGGGAATCCGTCGCCTCCGAGCGCAGCCGCATCTCGGGTAGAGCGCAGACCCGTGAAACATTACGTGTCTATGTTTGGTACGAAACCAACTGGGGTCCTTTCTGGACGTGTAGAGAAGAATCGGACGCCAAAGCCATCAGGACAGACTAAAGGGCCGCATGACCTGGGCGAGCAACCTAATGCATCCTCGCCCAAACATCCAGCAGCGAGTGCACCTGCCAATCCTGTATCTAACAGCTCTCCTCCGCCTAGTCACACAGCAGCGAGTACAGCCGCAAACGCTGAGTCTAACAGTTCTACTTCGTTTGGTCGTCCAGCAGCGAGTACGGCCGCAAATGCTGGACTCGGCAGAAATGCTGGATATGCTCTTCAGGAGCACCTGGATAGCATACGAGAAGTTATCCGTGAGAGTGAATACAGAAGATTCGTGCGAATACAGAGGGAGGTCGAGGAAAGCAGAGCACAGGAAGCACGAGGGCCTGACCCTAGTCCCAGTCCGCCCCCTAGCGAGAAGACGGAGGGTGACTACGATCCGAATGGTTACTGGCACGCGGACCAAGTTTCTCTCAACATGATCCTCAAGGACCGCAACGAGTATAGTCTAATGCCCTCGACTTGGAGATTGTCCCTCAAGGGGATTCCCCTGCCGGAAGGCTTGTTCTACACCAAGACGAAGACCATGGCTGCACGACCAAGAATTTACTCGCATACCGAGAGGCTCGAATATCGAGGTGCGTCCGCCCAATCCGCAGTAGCTCTGACTTGTCACTTACAATATATAGGCGTGTTAGCTCTTCGCAGACTAATAGAAGTTCACGGACGTATCAGCGACCTACGCGAGAAGCAAATGGAAGTCAAGCGTAATTATACAAAGCTACCTCATGAGCGGCAGGCCGACGAGAACGTCGTGATCGAGGACATTACGAAACACCTTATAAAGACCCTTGAAGATGCTATGGACTGGGCCGTAGCGGATGGGACGCTCACCATATACAGCAAGAAACAACTGCCATCTAACATTGAGGTTTTCGACCTAACCTGGTGCAAAGATGGCTTCGCCGAAACTGTCCTGACGACAATGACTAGGATGGCTGAAGTTTGGTCCCAGACTTTGGCCGAGTTGCCAGGTCTCGAAGACAATAGTAGAGAGAACGGTGGCGAAAATGAGCAGGCGGATGGGGATGATAACACCACGAAGAAACCGGAAGCGCCCGTCCTCTTTGGCTTTTTCATCTACAAACATATCGTCACGATCGTCACGTTGAACGCTGGCGATAAAATGGCCGCCGAGCATACAAGCTGTGAACTTAATTTCGCGGAAAAGAACCAGCACCAGTGGAACGCGCTGGCGGTCATGGCCACTGTCTGTTGGGCACGAGACCTTCTGAAGAAGAAGGCGTTAGAGATGAAACTGAAGCCTGTTGATATTGCCTCGGAGTTGAGCGATCCTGACGCTTGAGTAACTGAAAAAGGGGAGGCCCAATGTTTTTTTCCCAAGTCCCCAAGTTGTCTAAAACCACGTCTTAGTACTAGCCGACGTAAATTATTGGTTTTGAAGTACCGAAGGTTTACTTTCGATAGCTTTCAAGAAGGCTGCTAATATTGCGTTTGCTGGAAGGGAGTCGGTTAGAAGGGGGATTTAATGCCAATTGGAAGCCTTCGTATACAGAGCATATAAGTTAACCTTTTATTGTGTTATATTCTCGTCGGAGGTCGATATCAAGTAGAAGGTTTGACAATAGATGCAATGGGTGCTGTCGTGTGGTTGAAGTTGCATCGAAACTTGACGTCTACAGTGTGTGTGCAAGCCCCTTAACCTTGGACCCCACCCAATGAATTACCCTAGCAATGAATAGGCAAAACATGTACAAATTGATAGTAGCCTACATATTCAAATATCGTTTAATAACGCAATAACGTCTTGCTTAATATAATACAGCTATTTAGGCTATTTAAAATTGCGTTGCCGTTTTTTAATAGGTTGTTTTTTAATATAATTGTTAATTGTAACCTGATCGCCAACCTTTATAGGCTTTAAATGCTTAATAATTTTATCTTTAACCGTTTTGATATCTGCTAAATTCGCAAAAATCTTATTCGGTTGCTTAATAACAGTTTAACGTTTAAGGCGTTCGTATTTCTCGAGTTTCGTTCGCAGGTTGCGATTTTCGTAATGGAATAACGTATTTTCGTTATTAAGATTATTAAAACCCTTAACCGCTTTAGTTATTACATTTCGTATATCGCGAAACGCCGTTACATAATTACGTACGGCCGTTCGTATACTTTTCCGTAATTCCTTAATCCTGTAAAAAATATAAACGACCTTATTATAGGTGGTAATTATCATTTCCGGAGGTGTTATTAACTTAAAAACCGGCTGGGGTGCTATTTCGGGATCCTTTAATACCGTTTCGGGTTTAAAAAAAAGTATACCGGTATAACGTTATCCAGCTTTAATATTCTTATTGGTAAAAGTGATCTTTACGGCCTTACGATATGCTTTTAATATACGGCGCTTATATTAAGGGGTAGTCGTAAGGACTTCGCCGGCTTCCCGTAACGCCTTACGATATTCTTTCTTAAGAACGGAAAATACGGAAATATCGAATGGCTAAAGGTTAGCATTCGAATAGGGTAGTAAGTACGTAAAAGCAACCTTATTTTTTATGCATTTCTATATAAAAATAAACAAAACGTATGTAATATAACCATTTAGGATAAATAATCGTTATTAATTATAAAACCGCGGCTTAATTTCGGGAAAAAAGATAGATTTTAGCTATTTTAACGTAATAACGTTATTCGTCCACCTTTTCGGAATTAATATATATTTAACTTTTTCGATTTTGTTAGGAAACTATTACTTTTATACGGTAAGGCCATTAAAGATGTATGCGGCCGTACCTTTCCCATATGTAAAGCCGATGTATTTGATGATAAATACCCATAACGTAGCCCCTAATTCCCTAAGCCTTATACGGGCCGTTTCCGAGCTTCCCACGATCGTTCCATCGTATTGTTCCCTTTTTTGAACGCCCGTTTCGTTTATGTTGTATTCGTTCTTAAGTTGGATATTATATTTGGCTCGGATTTGGGTTAAGAGAAGGAAGAACTCGTAAATATCGTCGCGATTACGTACCTCGAGGCGCTCCCGAGGTATAACTTGTCAGATATAGGGGACATCAGTTGTGTTGTTGTATTAGGTCAGTTGCAGGTGCTGTTACACTCATACAACTTTAAGTAGCTTAGCTCCGGAACATATATGGGCCGATCAGTAGGTAACCTTTCCGTATATGGGGTGCGCTACGCACCCCCCAGCTAGCTGACACACTCCCTCAACGCCTTGAAGCATTCACGGCGTTGATCACCGCACTTCATCACTCCCTAGAGCCACAGCTGTCCATTCCACCTTTCCTTCGGCGATTGAATCCTCCTGATCAGCTAATTTTTCGTCTAAAATAACCCTTAAAGCTTTCCTCCGTTAATTTAAGGCTTCGATAATATCCATTAATTTTAGTTGCTTTTTAAAATGCCTAAAGGTTTTTCGTAATAGGGTTTTAATTAATCCATTCGCTAGTATGTCGCCTATAAGCGTATAATCTATTTTGATTAGGTCCTTTTTTGTTATTTTTCGTAATTAATAATTATATATATTTACGTATTATAGCTTTGTTTATAATAAGGCGACGTTAACGTTAATAAGTTATATTATTTATTAATTATTATATTATATATTTAACGGTTTTATATTTAAGTTAATTTTTAATTTCTTAATTAATTAAAAAATAAATAAAGTTTTTTTTTATAATTTACGTAAAAAATGATAATTTTATTTTTGTTATAAAAATAATTATTATATTTTACTTATGTATTTATTATTTTATTACTTTTCCGAATAACTTTATAACGTAAATTTGGAAATTTTTTCGATTAATCGAATTATCCGTAAAAAAAACGTCGTTTTAAATATTTGTTAAATTCTTATTATTAAATTATAACGTTAACATTTTGGTATTAATTAAATATAATATAACTTTATTAATAACGTTATAATATACGTTATTAAGGTTTTGGTTAAATCGTACGAATCGGGATATTATAAAGCATATATTAAATCGCGTATTAATTATATTATATAAAATAAAACCGATTTTTTGGGGTATTTATTAATTAAATTTAAATAAGTTAAATTAAAATTTGTTAATAATTTAACGTTTATTATTAACGTTTTTAAAAAGTTACTTAAACTTTTTAAAAAATTAAATTAATTAATTTATTAATAAAATTAAATAAAATTAAAACTTTTTTAAATTAAGTTTATTTTTAATTATTTTAATTTTAAAATTCTTTTTATAAATGTTTATTATTTATAAAAATATATCGTTTTTAAATTTATTAAATTAATTAATTAATAAGGTTTTAATACTTTTTATTATACGTAACAATTATATCGTTAATATAAAAAAATAAAAAATCCCTTAATAAAGGAAATAATATAGTTTATAAAAAACGGGGTTAAATCTTAAATTCTTAAATATATTAATAAAATCCTTTTATTAAAAAAAAAGTTTTTTTTTAATTTATATAATACTTTTTTAATTAATAATATTTTATTACGTAATAAATATTTTAGGAGCGTTTTTATATATATTTCGTAAAATAAGTTCGTATTAACGAAAACGTTTATAACGTTATATTACTTAAATTTTAAGTTAAACCTAGCCGTAATAACGATTAAAGTTTAAAACGATCTTTTAATTAACGTAAATACGTATATATTTTTATAAACGTTTTTAAGTTATTAATCGTTTTATATAACGAAATAGGTTTTATATTTTTAAAGTTAATTATATTTATCGAACTTATAAACGTATATTTATATGTATTTTAAGATTTGTTTTCCTTTAATTAAAAACTAATTAATAATTTTCTAAGATTTTATTTTTTTATAACTTTATAAGTAAATTAATTTAGTTTTCCGGAATATTTTTTTAACGGGTATATATTTAGCTTTTTATGGCTTTGCGGCGATGGCGGTAAATCTTGCTTATATATCCGGTTTCGTAATTTAAATAACGTTTTTTATTTTAATAAATTAAAACTTTTCCGATTAAAATAATACGTATTTCGGGTTTTTATTTTCCTTAAACTTTCGTAACTTACCGGCCGGTTATTATGCGTATTTATAAAATAAGTTATTCGTTTTATATTAAATATAATTTTTTATATTTTATAACCGACTTTAATAATATTTTCATAATACGAAACGTACGGGAAGTTTATATTTACAACCCGTAAGGTATTTTCGTTTTTTATTATTATTTTAAGTTAAATAATGTAATAAAAGTTTAAGGTTACCTTTATTTTTTCCGCCGGCGTAATAATTATAATAATTATTAAGGCAAACGTTAATAACGGTAATGGTTTAAGGGACGGAAATAATTTAAATATAACGGTTATATAAGGGTAATTAATTTTTTGCGAATAGGTTTATTTTTCCTTATCCCGTACGTCTTTTTAAACGTTAATGCTATTTTAAAGTTAACCATTTTATCCAGCCGGTAATTAAATTATTCCGTTTAAATCTTTATTTTTTATATATATATATAAAATGGTTATTAATTTAATTAAGTATAATAACTTATCGAAATAAATTTTATAATTCGTTTTCGGTAACGTAAAGTAAGTTATCCTTAAGGTTTTTAATATTACCGGAAAAAGTAACTTTTTTGTTAAATTAAATATTTCGAATAACGATAATTTTGTTATTTAATAAATTCTAGATTTCGTAAATATTCGTAAATCGATAATTAACGAAAAAACTAATTTATATTTTAAGATTTAACTTTTAAAATCTTTATATTTTTTTATAGCGGTAATCGTTATAATGTAGGCTATATAGTTATAAGCTCGAAAATAAATTTATTAAGATTTCCGATTAATTATTATAACGCCGTTTTTATACGTTAAGTAAATATAATAAACCTTATATAAGGTTTGTTAAAAGAAAACGTATTTTAAGGTACGGTTATATAAATATACTGCCGTTTTAAAGATATATATAATTAAGAACGTAAATAACTTAACGCTATTTCGTATCGTAATTGCCTTTTTTTAATTATATTTTTTAAACGTTTTATATCCCCGTTTTAAACCTAGGTATATAATATTAAGGGCTTAAATTTAATATTAAAAAAAGGTAATTAAAGCATATTTTAAAGTTGGTAATTTTTTAAGATCTTATTATCGTATTCGATTATTTATAAGAAAACTGTCAGCAGTCACAGTGATCAAATGCAGGAATCTGGCGTAACTCTCATGCGTTGGTTCTTTGTGTTCTAGGAAAGGACAAATCTAGTCCGTGGGCAATCGCCCTTACATACATGATTGGGTGACAAAGGATCGTCTGTGGACAAAGGGTGTCCCAGGCTGCAGGAGTAATCCCTGGGCCCACAAAGCCAGCCAGCAGGTAACACCTGTAAGCACCAATTGCCGACACGCCCTTTTGCGTCAGGTGACCATGGCTGGAAAAGTTTAAAAATAAATCTAAAAATAACTAATTTATGCGGGAATTAAACCTTAATTTTTGTACATTAATTTTTAATTTTCTTAAGTCCCAAGTTCCGTATAAACCGTTTAAAATCTGCCCTGTTAAGTAGCTTCGTGAAATTATCGGTAGGGTTATCTTTGTTCTTTACGTACTGGAAGTTAATATTTCCTGCATGGATTTCCTAACGGACGTAATGGTACTTAACTTTAATATGACGCTTTTTTCTTAATATTTGCGTTTCTTTTACCCATTTTAGGACCTTTATATTATTTTTCAGAATGGGAATAGGACCTTTAGGTATAAGCTTTAGTTTTGTTAAGAAGTTCCTGATCCCTGTTACTTTTGTTATAGCTGTTTCTGCTTTTATGTATTTTACTTCCGTAGTGCATTTTGTAATAACGCCTTATAACTTTAAGATTCAAGATACGGGTGTTCCAGCCATAAAGAATATATATTTAGTTATAGACTTTGTTAATTCGTTGTTATCCGTAAAGTTTGTATTTATTATTCCGAATAACTTTAGGTCGTTATGTTTCCGGTACGGGTAATCTTATTTTAGCTTCCGGTACCGAAAAGATAGGTTTGTTGTACCGTTTAGGTAACGTAATAGTTTTTTGATATATTCCCGATATCTGGGTAACGGGTTGCTTATAAACCTAGCCTAAGTTAACGTTATAAACGTTATATCCGGTTTGCTAATATAATTAAAAAAGTTGAATTTTTTTATTAGATTTGCATATTCGAATATGTTTTTTTTGCTAACCTTGCCGTCGTATTTTATAGCGTGCTTTAAGTAATTCTTAATAAATGGCGTAGGTTTTTTTTGTATTTCGTTTAGCTTAATTAACTTTAATGATTTCTTGATATATTGTTATTGGTTTAGCTTGACGTCGCCAGTTGACGAGAAACGGATAATTCGTACGTTTAGGTACCAATCTGCGTTTTTTAAGTCCTTAATAAGGACGTTTTTAGCGATTTCCTTGGTAACGTTTTTAAGATATTGTTTATCGGCTTCGAAAAGTAGGAAATTATTAACGTATAAAGCGATAATATTTTTAGTTTTAAGGTTGAAATAAATCGCATTATCCGAAATTAACGGGTAAAAACCTAGTTTCGTAAGTATTTTTTTAATTTCTTTCTGCTAAATAGCTTTAGCTTGTTTTAGGCCGTATAAAGAGTTTATTGGCTTAATAACTGTTTTAGGGGAGAATTGGTACTTTTATTTATTCTCCGGGTACGTATCGAAATATTTTTTTAGCATGGGGAATTGCTTTATGTAGATATTTTTTTTTAGGTTTTTATTTAGGTACGTAACGATAAAATTGATTTGGAGAATATGTTAGCCCAAATAGGTAGCTAGAGTTATTAAGATCTTTTAATGTATAGTTTTTACGGTATTCGTTACGGTTTTATTATAATTTATTCCTTTTCGTTATATAAAGCCCTTTACGTAAATACGGGCCTTAAATTTATTTAATTTTTTTATGGACGTATACTTTTTTTTTAGTATTTATTTGGTATTAATAAGGTATCCGCGGGTACGGCCTTTATTGAGGGGTATAAAGTTAAAGGTTTTACGTAAAAAGTTTTCCTTAATTTCCGTAAAAATTACTTTAAGTTATATCTTTCGTTTTAGGTTTTTTATGGCTTCCTTTAAGGACGGGCCGTTATCCGTTACTATAAATAGCCTATAGGTAGTAGATAACTTATTTAGGTTAATGTTTTCCGAATCTTTAAATATGTTATCGTATTTATCCTTTAGCATATTAACTATTTATTAGTATTTGTAAACGTTTTAGATAACCCGTTTGGCGTTTCCAGAGTTATTAAAAAAGTTTTCGTCGTTATTCGACGGGCTGAAATAAAAGGTATGTAAGCCGTAATTATCGCCTTTTTGGGTTAAAGCTAGCTTTAGTTTACGTATTAATTTTGGAGCTTTATTTGAAGCCTTTAAGGTATATAGCTTAGGAACCGTCTTTTTCGGACGTCCTTTTTTGCGTTTAACTTTTTTGGTTTCCTTGTTCGTATTATCCTTTGAAACGACGTTATGGTCCTTGTTTTTTATTTTAACGCCCTGTTTTTGACGGTATCTTAAACGTTTTTGTATTAGTTGCGGGAGCGATCGGATGATATTTTTAGGGTTTAAAGGTTGCCTTGGCTTTTTTAAGTTTTTATAAATTGTAACGTATGGCGTGGTAAGTATTTTACCGCCTTTTAATAACCATATTTTATAGTTGTAAGTCCTTTTGTAACCTAGTAATATCCCTTTAATTTTTTGGGCCTTTAATTTCTTTAATTTGGTTTTATAGTTTTTATCGATTAAGACCGTATATCTGCTATCGAAAATACGAAGGTAATTGTTATTAGGTTTATATAATTATCCTTTAGGATCGAATACTTTCTTAAAGTATTTAATTGGTATTATGTTATTTACCGTAAATTATTTAATCCTGTTAATCGTATACGTTGTAACCTTCATAACGAAATCCTAGAAGTATATAAGGATTTTTATCTATATGAAGATTGTATGCGCTTCGTTTTGTAAAAACTAAATACTTCTTTCCGTAATTCCGTTTTGATATTGGTTGTATGGGTTAGAAATTACTAGCTCGATGCCTTTTATAGCGTAAAAGTTTTTAATAATTGTTATGCCGAATTTCCTGCCGCCGTTTAGACGTAAGGTTTGTATTTTTTTGTTTTGGCCTTTTATATCGGGGGAAGTCGTTTTTAAACGCTTGGTTATTTATATAATGTATGTATATAGGTTTTACTGGGCCTTATTTTTGGTTTTAAATAAATAATATTTTTATAACGCGAAAAGTCGTTTGTAATAAAGCCGTAATAAGCCTTATTTTTAATGTTAATAGGCTTAACGGACCTTATATTATATTAAATAATCTTTTTTACGTATAACTTTCGTTTTTAAGAGTTTATAAATGTTATTTTCCGTATTTTACTTTCGTTATACGTTATATAAGGGAATAATTTTATTTTTCCGGGATTTATATCGATCCCCGTAAATTTTTTGATAGTTTAAATTAATCGTTTAATACTGGGATGGTAAAGGCGGTGGTGCCAAAGGATAAATTTCTTTATAATTTCGTCCGTTATAAAGACCTTTTTATCCTTAAAAGCGCTTATAAGCATTTGCTTTAAATCATCGCCATCTTCTTTACCGAATGCCTTCCCTAGTCCGTAGCCCTATTACCAATTTTCGTCGTTCGTAGGCTTCGGGGCCTTAATAATAAGCTCCGGTTTCCCATAAAGCCATAAAAAGAAGCCTTTCCGAAGCACGTTAATTGTTATCAACTGGGACTTATTAGGGTTTATTAAAGTATTTTTGTTCAGGTAACTTTTCCTTTTGTAATATATTTTTTTAAAAAATACCTTTAAGGGGAAGCTATTAATATGTAGTATGTACTTTATTAAGGTTTCGTTATTCTTTTCTCGGGGACCTTTTAGGGCCCATTTTATTGTCTTAACGGAGGTGGCCAATATTAACTTACTACCTATCATAATGTAAATACCCTTGGACTTTATGTTTAAGATAGTATTCTTTTCGAAATTTTTAATGTTGTTCGTAATGTTAACGTTCGCTCCTAAGTCCTAAAGCAACTTATCTTTATCGTTAATTATAAATAAATAGATATAAAGAAGTATAACGTTTTTTATAACGGTTACTTTAAAGGCTTTAATTATTAAAGCTTCAGCGTATCCGTCTGCTATAGCTTTAGCGCATTCGATTACTGTAATTACCTTTTCGATAGTTGCTTTAGGGTATTTAACTATTAAAGGCCCTGCAGTTAACTTTTATAATATCTTATTATATTATTGCATTAGGTTTTAAAGTTATTAATTATCGGCTTAAGCGTTAAATATTCTTTTATTAGAGTAATATACGTTCCTTAAGCCCTTAGGGATAAATTGCTTTTCGCCTTGACCATTTTTTTAGGTATCGCGAAAGCTGCTGTTTCGATTGTTATTGCTGTTATTGCTTTTTTGATATTAACCCTTTTTACCTTTCTTTCTTTTACCGTTCTTTTTCTTTTAAAGCTTAAGGTAATTTTTAGCTAGGTGTTTATATTTGCCGTAATTAAAGCAAAAGGGATTTCCGTTTTTGTTCCATACGGGCTTGTTGTTTTTGTTATTATTATTGCCTTTGCCTTTGCCTTTTTAGGCGTTATGGAATTTCCCGTTTTTTTTTGATTACCAAAACGGTTATGGAACTCGTTATTAAAGTCGTTAATTAGTTGTTAAAAGGAGTAGTCCGTCTGGTGTAATATTAATTATATCGTTTTGCACCAGCTGCTAGCGCGGTCCTTTATAGTAATAAGGAATATGGTAATATGTTTTTCAGTCCCGAGCTTTATGTTATAACCTTTAACTTCCCGAAGAAGCTTTTAAAATTTGGTGGTAAATCGTATTGGGTTTTTACCGTCGTATGTGATTTTGTTTAGCTTTTTCTAGAGGGACCTTTGCTTAGCTTTGCCTATTACGGCGTAGGTTTTTTAGAAGGTCCTTAATATTTTCGTTTTTTTTTTAATACTTGTAATTAACTTAAAGGGCGCCTTTTTGCAGATTTTGGTAATGGCCTTAGCGAGGCGTAGCTAATTTAATTACTTTAACTTTATGCCCTTTTTATAGTTAATTTCTTTAAATATAAGATTTAACGCGTTACTTTAAAGCTTTTAATTAGCTTAACCAAATAGGTAATTCTTTTTATCTAGCGTAAAATTAAAACGCTTCCAGTAAAGCTTATTATCTTTATTACTGGACTTCTTTTCCTTTAGGCGTATACCTATCCCGTTAGAGCTGTTTAAGCTGCTAAAGGAACCGGATAAACTGCTGGGGAAGTTATTACGTTTTTTATTACGCTTTTTTAAGGGAACCTAAAATAAGTTTAAAGATAAGAATAAAAACGAAGAATTGTTTGAATTATTAGGGTTATTACGTGCTATATTTTTTTCCTTAAATGGTTTTACCTTTTTACTTTTCGCTTTTTTAAGGGGGTCGGGTTTTTTAATAGATTATCTTTTGGGCTTTATTTTGCCTTCTTTTAAGGGGTTAATTTTCTTTACGTCGTTTTCTTCCATTATAACGGAAGTTTTCTTCGAGCTATTCGCCCGCATTTCGGATTAAGCGTTTTGCGACGCTTTAGGCGTTTTCGCTTATGTATTCGTATTCCGCGATTTCGTTAATTGAAACCCGTCCAGGAACTAAATCATTATTTCGTTTAGTTGCATTATCGACTTTTTAGTTTTTCGGTTTTGGAGCCTTAGCTTTTTAACTTTTTCTTTTATTTGTAGGTATTTATTTTCCCGTGCTTTAACGTCCCGTTTGATATTACTTAAGTTATTACCTAAGGATGTATAAAGCTTGTTTAAATTTAATTCGGGATATTGTTTTTGGATAGGTGGGGTTTTTGGCCTGTCTGCTTTTAGTTGTTATTATTAAGGCAGTAAGTTATTTTTTATTGAAGATGGTTTTTATTTTTCTTCCTACCTTCTTTTACTATAGTACTTTTCGGGTAAAGGTACGCGCTTAGGGGAAGGGAAAGGGTTATTATTTTACTTCTGGCCTTTTATAAGGACGAAGCTTTTGTCGGATAGGTTGTTAATTATTAATTTAGCAGGGAACTTTCTTAGGGTACGGCGTTAGCTTAACATCGTTAACTGCTATTTGACTCTTTTTTTGAATCGTTAACTAAACGGCTTTCTTTTGAACCTTTTGCTTTCTTTGATAATGATTTAGTTGTTGCCGTTACCAGATTGTAATTAACCATTTCGTATAACGTGTTAGGTTATCAATAACCAGAAGATGTTACCATGTTAGCAGTTATAGTAATCAAATGCAGGAATCTGGCGTAACTTTCATGCGTTAGTTCTTTGTGTTTTAGGAAAGGACAAATCTAGTCCGTGGGCAATCGCCCTTATATACATGATTGGGTGACAAAGGATCGTCTGTGGACAAAGGGTGTCCCAGGCTGCAGGAGTAATCCCTGGGCCCACAAAGCCAGCCAGCAGGTAACACCTGTAAGCACCAATTGCCGACAA
>QJNU01000437.1:0-20132 GCA_004154915.1 Monosporascus ibericus | reverse complement strand
AAGGATCGTCTGTGGACAAAGGGTGTCCCAGGCTGCAGGAGTAATCCCTGGGCCCACAAAGCCAGCCAGCAGGTAACACCTGTAAGCACCAATTGCCGACAAAAACCTTATTTTAGTTTTTTAAAGTTTTTAAAAAATATCGAAACGTTGTAATTAATATATTTTGCTTTCGAATTTTTAAGTAAGTATTTTAAATAAAGCCTAAATATTTATCGGTAATAAATATAATATATTTAACGTCTTATATGTATGAGCGAATCATACATATGAGCGAATCACTTTTTTAGCCATTTTAATTACCTATCCTTAATCGTCCATTTCTTAATACCAACATTATAAAACGCCTTACAAAAGAAGCAAGAATAAATTTAGCCTTTTAGGCTAAAAAACGAAACCCAAAACTTAGTTATAAAAAGTTTAGTTTTATTTATAAAATTCCATATTTTACCTTAATATACCGTTTTAACGGTAAATACGCCCGAACCGATATTATCCTTTTTTTACAAAGATTAATACCGACCGAAAAAAAATCGATTGTTAACCGAATCCTCGACTTAGATACGCGAGCGTTTCCTGTCCGGCTTTAGTACGTTAAAGATATGGCTAATATATTACTTACCTAGCGCGTTACGGAACGCGTCGGAATTAATTGGGCGTCGAACTTTGTTAAACGGCAAAAGAAATTTTAAATACATTTAAATCGAAAAATCGATTATTAAAAGGTATTATACGAAAATCCAAAAACATTTCGTAAATAATTCGAGCTTATTCGGGTTATAATCGTAAAATACGGCATCGCAAAAAGGAATATTTATAACTTCGATAAAACGGGCTTTTTAATAAAGCTTCTTATGGTATCGGGCATGGTAATTATAAGTATTAAAAAACGTGGAAAACTTAAATAAACATAATAAGGGAATCGGGAATTGGATTATAGTTATATAAATTATTAATTCGTAAGGTTAAATTTTACCGTTATTTATTATTTTAACGAAAAAAATTTACCTTAATTTTTAATATCGCGATAACTTATTATTAATTAATTAAAAGGTCGGTATTAATTATAATAACTAAATAATAAACGAATTAAGTTTAAAATAAATTTAACATTTCGACAAACATATTCGAACGCGTACGAAAGGAACGAAACGTTTCCTTATCCTTGACGGCCACGAAAACTATCATTTAATAAAATTCGAAAAATATTACGCAAATAATAATATTATTACGCTTTGCATACTTTCCTATTTTTCCTATCGGCTTTAACCTTTCGACGTATCTTGTTTTTTTATTTTAAAACGCGTTTATTCGTTATATATCGAAAATTTAATGCGACGTTATTATACCTATATCGCGAAAAAAGATTTCCTTTTTAACTTTTACGATGCGTTTAAAGCTATTATAACGTCTGATAACATCAAATCCGGCTTTTAAAAAGCTGGACTTATTCCATTCGATCCTAATAACGTTTTATCCGACTTAGAAATTTTTCCAGTTGTACCTATACCGATCGTTTCCCTTTTTACTTTTGCTAGTTTTATTTCCTCGCCCGCGAAAATCCTCAGAAATATCCGTAAAGTAACAAGATAAAAACGTTACTTATAAAAAAGGATTAAAAATTACCAAGGTAGCTCCTTAATAAAAATAATTAAGTCGGCTGGTTTTATAATAAAAGGTTATATGTTACTTTTACATAAAGCCGCTTTTTTTCGGGAAAAAAACGTTTAATTACGCGAAACGAACCATATTTTAAGTAAACGTCGGAAGACCAAAAACAAACGTTTCTAAAAAGGAGAAACACTTATTATACAAAAAGGATAAACTTTTCTGGCCAAAAAGGAAAGGGGTGGTAAAAAAATGCAGCTAATGGCGGCTAAAGGTAGTCGTTGTAAAAGGGTTAAGACGAAGGAACGGAAGTGTGGCGTTTACGGCAAGCCCGGATATAATGCGCGTACTTGTAAAAAAGCTGTAAATACGTCTAGCGAAAAAGAATCCGATTAATTTGAATTAATTTAATATGTTATGGTTACGTTATTTGAATTTGTTACTGCGGAAGGCTAGAAAAGTGATTCGCTTATATATGTGATTCGCTTATATGTGTGAGACGTTATATCTTTTAAGGTTTTTTTCGAAATTAATAAAATTAACGGCAATTTTTTAGCTTAATCGGGATGCTTCCTTTCGAAGTTTACAGCTTATTGTCTTTTCGCCTTAACTTTATTATATACTTAATATTCGACTATTATAAATTTTTTTAATCGGATTTCTTTAATATAGGAATACAGTTAAGCGATTATTTCGGGACCTGGATGGCTTAATTACAGGTGCTATATAATACCGTTACTTATACGTAGTAATCTTTTTATTTATAAGTTAATATTTCGTTTATAAGTAACTAAAGTTATATAAAATGTTATTACGTTAATATTTTCGATAAGGAATTAATTAAACTTATTTATTAACGTAATAACTATTTAATTATACTTAACGTATAACACAAGCGAGCTGCGCGCACAAGCAAGCTGCGCGGATTTTTGCATTTCGCAATAATTAATCCAAATAACTTAACTATAACATATTTAATTAGTTTAAATTAATCGGATTCTTTTTCGTTAATCGTATTTACAACTTTTTTACAAATACGCGCATTATGTCCGGACTTGCCGTAAACGCCACACTTCCGTTCCTTCGTTTTAACCCTTTTGCGACGATTACTTTTAGCCGCTGTTAGCTACATTTTTTCACCACCCCTTTCCTTTTCGGCTAAAAAAGTTTATCCTTCTTATATAATAAGTATTCCTCCTTCTTAAAAACGTTTATTTTTAATCCTGCGGCATTTACTAAAAGTGTAATTAATTTCGCGTAATTAGGTAACTTTTTATTTCAGGAGAATAACTTTATGCTAAAGCATTAAGTAACTTTTGGCTAATAAATTAATTAATTTAACGATTCTTATCGGCAAGCTACCCTAATAATTTTTAATCTTTTTTTATAAATAACATCCTTAATTTATTACTTTACGGATATTTGTAAAAGTTTTCGTAAAAGGCGAAAGATTAAAACCGGCGGAAATAAGCGGCGAAACGGTTAGTATAAATACAACTAAAAGAATTTTTAAGTCGGATAAAACGTTATTAAAATCGAATAAAACAAATCCGGCTTTTGCAAATCCGGATTTAATGTTATCGGACGTTATGGCAACTTTAAACGTATCGTAAAAATCGAAAAAAAAGTTTTCTTTCGCGATATAAATATAATAACGTCGTATCAAATTTTTGATATATAACGAATAAGCGCGTTTTAAAACAAAAAAGCAGGATACGTTAAAAGGTTAAAACCGATAAAAGAAATACGTAGGTATGCAAAAAGTAATAATACCGTTATTCGCGCAATATTTTTCGAATTTTATTAAATAATAACTTTCGTAACCGTTAAGGATAAAAAAACGCTTCGATTTTTTCGTACGCGTTCGGGTATGTTTGTCGAAGTACTGAATTTATTTTAAACTTAATTCGTTTATTATCCAGCTATTATGGCTTATACCGAACTTCCAATCGGGTAATAATAAATATTTTCGATATTAAAAATTAAGGTAGTTTTTCCCCGCCATAATAATAAATAACGGCAAAGCCTAACCTTGCGAATTAATAGCTTATATAATTATTACTTATTCTCGATTACCTTATTAAACCTATTTAAGTTTTCTACGTTTTTTAATACTTATAATTACTATACCCGATGCCATAAAAAGCCCTATTAAAAAACCCGTTTCGTCGAAATTATAAATATCTTCTTTTATAATGCCATATTTTGCGATTGTAACCCGAATAAGCTTAAACCATTTGCGAAATACCTTTAAATTTTCGCATAATACCCTTTAATAATCGATTTTCCGATTTAAACGCGTTTTAAGTTTTTTTTGCCGTTTAATAAAATTCGATACCTAATTAATCCCGACGCGTAACGTAACGCGCTAAGCCAGTAGTAAATTCGCCATATTTTTAACGTATTAAAGCCGGATAAGAAATGTTCGTACATTTAAGTTAAGGATTCTTTCGATAATCGATTTCTTTTCGGTCGGCGTCAATTTTCGCGAATTAGGAACGGTATCGCATCGCGTAAGTTTACCGTTAATTCGGGTTTTTAAAGTAAAAGCTGGAACCGTATATATAGAACCAAGTTTGGTATAAGAAAGTTTGGGGTTATTCTTTTTAACCTAAACGGCTAAGTTTATTCTGGCTTTTTTTATAAGTCGTTCCATGATAATGGTGTTGAAAAATAAACACTTAAAGTTGAATTATAAGAAAGTTAGAAAAAACGCGCAGCTCGCTTGTGCGCGCAGCTCGCTTGTGTCATACGTTATTTCGAATAAAATTGTTAATTTTTTTTTAAATATTTTATTAATACCTTTTTTTTCGGAACTGCCGGAAAGATATTAAGTTATATATAAAATCTTCGTAATAGGTTACGTCGTATAAACGTAACGTTTTTTAACTTTTAATACTTTAAAGTAATACTTTTTTTATAATCTTTAATTAGGATAAAGTTATTTTTTACGTATATTTTATTACTTTATATCGTTATTTTATAATTTAAAAGCCTATTAATTAGGTTAAAAATATATATCATAAACTTTAAATCCAAAATGGTTAAATTTTTTAAAAAGTAAAATAAGGTACTTATGGCGTTACGTTAATTATTAATTAAAAAATAAGCCAGGATTCGTTTTATTTTCTTTAGAAATTAATTTGTTTTTATAATTAACTTTTTTATAATTTTTAATAAACGGTCGATCTTTTTTTTTAAAGATTAATTAAAGGTAATCCGATTTTTTACTAATAATATTATTACTTTTATAAATTTAAAATCTGCTGGAGCTTTTTTAAGGAACGCGTAATAGCATTAAGGTAACCGATATAAGGCATTATAACATATTTTATAACGGGTGCCTTAATCGTTTAATTTATAACGTTTTTATTTATTAACGTTTCGATCCGAATAAAAGCTACCTTGATTACCTCGCTTTAGGTTCCGTTTTAAACTTTTACCTTTCGGCTAACGGTTAATAAATTTAGTTTTTTTTTAATCAGGATCGTCCGGATTAAATAATTCCGTAAAAGTCTTATAAAACGTCGGAAACGTTACCTTAACGTTTTTTAATATAGTTGGTAGATAGGTTATAGCTTAATAATCCAAGAAGTTAACAGTTACCTTTTGGTAGTTAATTGTGCCGTTTTTTATCTTAATTTTCCTTATTATCTGGAAGGTAATTATCTAGGTTTTTATAATTAGGGCTATTGCTATATATAAGTCGTTAACCTATACGATCGTCGTTTTCGTTTCCGAAATTTCGTATCGTTATTTTTGGGTTATAATCTTCTATTATTTCTCGATTTATTCGTTTAATTTTTTTGCTAACTTTAAAGTTTGTTTTAGCCGGTTACGGTATTTTCGTTAGGTATTAATTAAAACCTTATTATCGTACACCTTGCCAAACTTAGTTAATATAACGTATTATTCCCGTAAATTCTTTTTTTTAAAAAAGTTCGTTTTTTTAATCGTTAAAAATATCGATTTCAGGACCTAATTTATAAGGTTATTTATATTTTTACGAAAAGTATTATACTTTTTATTTATATAAATATATTCCGTAAAATCCTAATTATAAACTTATTTATCTTCGGTCGTTATCTTAAAGGTATTCGTTAAATAATTCGTTTAATTAACTTTTTCGACTTATATAATTTTTTCGAAGGATGAATTAACCGTTTACGTTATTATTTAACGAAGTTATTTCTTTAAATAAGTGGTTATCTTAGGTTTCGTAAGTTTAATAGGTTATTTAAGTAACTAATTAAGACCGATATAATTCCAGATATTAAAAACGCGTACTTTAATTTAGAATTTACCTTTAAAGCGGTTTTAATCTTTAAGTTTCTTATAAATAACGGAAGATATTAACGGTACGATCGTTATTATTATTATTAAAGTATATAAATAATTATTATTAATATATAACTTATATTATCTTAGCAATAGTTAATTAATTAATATATATGCGAATTAAGCGAATAAAACTCTTAATTATCAGATATAGGGGACATCAGTTATGTTGTTGTATTAGCTCAGTTGCAGGTGCTGTTGTACTCATACAACTTTAAGTAGCTTAGCTCCGGAACATATATGGGCCGATCAGTAGGTAACCTTTCCGTATATGGGGTGCGCTACGCACCCCCCAGCTAGCTGACATAACTCGTCTCTTTTTCGTATATATCTTGTCATGGCGTTCGATAAAGCGGTTAACTTAATGCTTTCCGATAGTTCCGTTAAAGCCTAGTAAAGCTTCGACCATTTAACGGACCTATTTTTTCGCCGGGGCGCGACCGTATACTTCTTTAAGCAATATCCAATTAATAAGCTTCCGCTTTTCCTAATCCGAAAGCTTACGCGCGTTACTTTGGGTTTCGGGACGCGATTTGGAGCTATGGAGCCTATGTAACAGGGTCGACTGGGGTATTTCGAATCGCACGCTTATAAGGGCTTCGGAATTACCTTTTGCAATAAAGTCCTTAGCGTCCTGAATTTTACGCTTACGGTCGAAATCAACCATCTTGACCCGAAATCAATTGATCAAACGGTTGTTGAGATATTACAGAGTGAAGTTGTAGGGGTTGGTTGTTGTTGTGGAGAAATCTCTTATTCATTGCTAGGGTAATTCATTGGGTGGGGTCCGAGGTTACACAAGACGAGGCCCAGAACCAGCCGATGACTACCAGGTACCTAGATAGAAGTCTTTATTGCAATATCATGCCAGCTGACTGAGGTACCTGCTTTGAGTGTCCCCATAAAAGAAGAAAGTTTCCGCTAGACTCCAACAGGACTAGTCTCCTGTTGATGGAACGCCAACGCATGCAGAGACTAGTCAATATATCCCCGAGTGACCAATCATCGCTGACGTTATTGTCATATGTTTTCACCGACTCGAGACAAACCCAAGAAACGACTCGAGACAGAGGCTTCTCCGAACTCGGTGGACGGCCGAGGTCTCTTCGATGCAAAGATGTACTGATTACAGTCAGGCCCAAGTCTCGTGCTCTTTTCCCACCACAATTGCATAGTTGAAGGGTTATGTTGCCTTGCGGCTGACTATCAACCAAGGCGGCAAGGCCGAAGGGACAACTTGTTGAATCAGGTACCCTTGGATGTAATTGGCTTCGTTGATCTTATCTGGGAGGGGCGATGGACTCTTCGCCGGGGTTCGGCCAGGCACGCGAATGCAAGTTGATGGGTAGATAAAAATGCTTGGCACACTACTTAATGTAATGTCACTTCGTGGGACACCCTTTACGAAAGTACACATTACCGCATGCGGAAAACGATAGAACCAAAATAGCCGAACCGGCCAGGGGTACCGCTGGTCAGCCCCAAATCTGCAAAAGGTTTTCAAGCCCTTTGCTGAGAAGTCATACACTGTTCTTTTCCATGGCGTTTGAGAAGTATGCGAGGTTGCTGGACGAAGCACAATAAACCGGGAAATCCCTTACTTTCGGGCTTATAGATGACCTGTCGTATTTGCCAGGTCTCTATGGCCATAGCCCAAGATATAGTTTGTTGAGAGACAACCCTAGTGGGGATCCTACCTTCGGAGTAGCTTATCTATATATGCCTATGATTCGGTACGCTATACAGCATCTTACATAGGGTTGGGATGGGGACCTCCTTTAGATGGGGGAAGAGGCAATGGATGATATCAGAATTACTCCAACAGCCGCGCCGATGCCTGTGACAGGTAGCCGTATCCATCTATTTACCGAAAAAGGGATTCCTCGCAAAAGATGACTCCGGATATTGGCACTAAGAACATGTTGTCCTGCCCCAAGGAAAGAAGATGTTGGTTCTCCTACCTAGGCCAGGTACGGTGAAGATTGCGGCGTACTTGCGTGCGTTTGTCGCTGCCTGCCCAGGTACCTACGTACGGCGAATAAGCATAAATGTACGCCAATATGTACATATATGTATGCAAGGCGGTTTTAACGGGTCTGAGCTGACAAGTAACAAGTCATCCCTTGTCATAACACGACATTAGCACGTTAAACCCCAGTGAACCGTCCTCTGTAAGCTGGATTAGTAGCCAATCACTTGCCGTTGAATAATAATCAGAGTCTCCTTAACCGGCTTGTCAACGCCGGGGCCCTAGTCTTAGGGCCTAGCCAGGCTCTCTAGGGGAAGGGTGCCTGCAAGCGAACCCGTAACTGAGCCTTTCCATCTGGCTGCTGTTATGGCTGTTGGTGTCCTCTCAGCATTATTCCGAGTCGTATTGCCTTGTGGCCTTTTGCCCCGTGGATATGACTAACGTTAACATACGTATGTGATAAGATAGGTAATGAGCCCCTGTTTATCTTACGTCCGACTTCTCGGTTTTGCCTCTGATCTCCCGCTTTACGGCCTCTTGGCTTCTGATCTGATAACCTCATCTATCTCGCCTTCTTGTGCAACTGGTCCCACCGTCACTTCATATCGAACGAGGGTACCGCGAAGTGGCGGGCTGACATCCTCATAATCCTTCGCCGCGTAGAGGGTAATGCATGCAGAGAGATTCAGTTCCTACCTTCAGGGCGTGAACACGTACATACAATAAGCAATAGCCACACTCGCTCTCCCAGTCTGGACCGAGAACGGCCAAGGCTTTTGCGTCGGTCATACCTACGTCCCCCCTTGCCCTGTTGGCTGGCTGCTCAGCCCTAGCATTCCGCCTGTGTACTGTACATTCAAGTCTTCCCCACGATCAGCCAGTAGTCAATCGGATCTCGGCCGTCCCAGAAAGCACCCCCAGGCGAGCGTTCGCTATACCAGATCCCATGACTTATTGCTGCTAGCCCCGATTCTAGCCCACTCGTCTAGCCTTTCCTCGGCACCCACGTCCCATCTACCACCCATACTAACTCGACCTTCTCTTGAGGGTTGTGACAGATTCTCGCCTTGTTGTATCTCAGACTACCCACCGGTATACCATTACCAGCCGCCATTGACGCTTGCTGATGATCGACGACTAATCGACAACCGTCACCTGCATTCGCATTCTAGAAACTCCCTGGTAACAACAGGCTTTGCTTCTAACCTGGTGGACGGCCATCTGGACCGGATGTATCAGCATCTACCTAGTTCCCAGCGGTGTTGAATCTCTTGTACTCACCAAGAACTGGAATTTCGCTATTTTCCTTTCCTACAGCAACACACCAACCGAGACTCTCGTGGTCTGCTAGAGCCATCGCAGGAGGTTAACCTTTCCGCGCCTGTTAGCCGCTGGCAGAACGCATAGCAAAGTTCTCAGGGGAAGGCCGGCGGGCGATGGCAATGATGGAGGGGCCTCATCATCCACACACGAAACCTTCGAAGGGGGAGGCGGCGTCGGCACGGACAGCGCTTCCATCCAGGCCTATTGCCCCGAAAGAGCTTGCCGAACCCCCAGCAGCCGTGGTAGTTCGATATCCTTCATCGGTTGGGTCCAGAAGTCCTGCTGCCCCGAGCCCCAGCGGATCGTCAGACTCCCCTAGTCCGTCGATACACGGATCCGATAGAGTCGCATCCCATAGTCCATCCCCGTTGGACTCGGTATCGCAAGAGCCCTCAGGATCGACAAAGCTTACGCAGACCGGTCAAGTTTGCAGGTACGTAGCCTCGCCGTCCTGTGTTTGTAGGCTGCTAATCGAGCACCTAGTAATTGTGGCACTACCCGGACTCCGCTTTGGAGACGGTCACCACAAGGCTCTACTATTTGCAATGCCTGTGGATTATACCTGAAGGCGCGGAATTCATCGCGGCCGACCAACCTGAAACGGCCTCCGTCAGTAGTCTCTGCTGCGTCGAGAATAACACCCGAAACGACATCTCCCGGGTCTTGCTCTCAACCTGTTCCGACAAATATTCCAGGCGCCACTTACGTTGCTGCTGATCATATGCCGACGGGATCATGCCCTGGTGGAGGACAATGTAACGGAACGGGCGGAGCGGAGGGGTGCAGTGGCTGTCCCGCATACAACAACCGAGTCGCCAAGAGCGCCCAGCTTCAAAATCACGGTGCCTCATCGAAGAAAGCAAAAGAGGGTGCTGCTGGGGATGTGCCGACCCCTATCGATGCCAACGCCCTGCAAAACCAAGGGAATGGCGAAGCGCATAATCAAAGTACTACGGTAGTGATAGCCTGTCAAAATTGCGGGACTACGATCACCCCATTATGGCGCCGCGATGAGGCTGGACATACCATTTGCAATGCGTGTGGTACGAATTTATGAAGACCTTGCTTTTCTCTGTCGCTAATGGTGCTTCCAGGACTATACTACAAGCTGCATGGGGTTCATCGTCCGGTTACCATGAAAAAATCTGTCATCAAGCGCAGGAAGCGCGTCATCCCAGCAAACCAAGAACCCGAGACAGAGGATGCAATGATGATCGACCCAGGGGAACAACCAACTCAATACAGCGAGTCTGAGACGGAGCGGGGCAGCGTCAACGAGGATGGATCAGTCAATTTGGGCTTCCGAAAGCATCCCAAACCCCTTTCGACGCTTCTTCCGGAACCCATATGCTCTAATCAGGGAGCGAAGCCGTTGCCGTCAACAGACCTGACGGTTTATCATACAGCCCACCTCCCCCAGGCACTGGATCTCCGAGATTCGCTGACGGACGACAACCGGTTAGCCCCTCTGACGTCGATTTCCGTGATGAGCGATAGGCAATCATCCATATCTCCTGCATCGTTCCTGACACCGACGACGTCGAGGAAGAGGTCGTTCTCAACAACCGATCAAGAATCTGCCGCAAATGAATCCAGTCACGACAACACTAAACGGCTGTCCTCAATTAGATCAATACTTAACCCGACGGCCGGCTCGAGTCCAAACGCATGTGCAGCAGATGATTCGTTCGAGGTGACATACTCGAGGAGATCCCCTAGCTTCGCCGTTGGAGTACCTGGTTTTGGAAGGCATTCGGATACGCCAAACACGCTACCTAGCATGTTAAGTCGAGAGACAGCGGTTGGTGCTGAAACATCAAGAGCGGAAAGACGAGCGGCCCTTGAGCAAGAAGCTGCCCGGATGCGCGAGTTGCTTGCGGCTAAGGAGCGAGAGTTAGCCGCTCTCGGAGAATGAAATATGTTCAGTTTACAGTGCTTTTGTTTCCCACGTGTGTCTACGGCGACGTCGTGCCACGAAAAGACCTCGGTTGCGGTGTTGGGGATACAGGGTTAAAAGGGATAGGAACCTGGGCTTCTGGCGAAACACAAGGGATTGAAGGAAGTAAGATTGACAGGCCACACATGATGCTTCCCTCTTCTTTTCACGTATAGCATTTACGGCGTGGCCGGCGCTTAAGGAGGCCTTCAAGGGCAAAGGGTACATATGGTCCAAAGTCCCAAAATCGGCGCTAAGGAAGCTCCCAAGGGCGGCTAGTGGTCTCGGGCGACATATGCGAAGGGGCATGGATTGTATTCTTGGGCCGGTATATGGTGGACCCATAACTGCCGTTTGGCCCGTATTAAAGGGGGAAGCCCTGATAATGGAAGCCCAGAAGATGCTTCGTCAACAGTCCGCGGCCGTCTAGCCGAGGTGGCACTTTTCAAAGTTCTCCACAACGGCCAGTTCGGAGCTAAACAATATATATCTCTCTCTCCGGTTTGGGATTATTGGGAAGCCACAGCCATATAGGCCGAGCATAGCATGGTAGCACCTGACCTCGTGAGCGTCCTGCTAGATTCAAGTAGACTGGCAATGGGTCGATAGAAATAGATGCAGCGTCGGCTCGGAAATGCTCAAAGAACCACAGGAACAGCCTAGCAGAAGTATCTGGTCGGAGCTGATGTGAGGGCCCGTTGTGCTTCATTAAGTGGTCGAGGCGGACAAGACTCGATCAAAACAAGCGTCTCTAGTGGTGATTTCGTGACACGAAAAACCTTACATGACGTGAAACGTTCGTTGTCTCGTTCTCCCCCTTCTTACTGAGCTCCTTTACATGTACATCTGCTTAACTCTCATAACTCCCGCATTCCTCGTGAATTGCTTGGCTACCCGGGAAGGCTCCGTCCTACCAACTCCTACCGGCTCCCGCGTTAGACCTCCGGAGTGCCGCCGTCGGACCTCCGGCCCTGCTGCTGACTAGCAGCTCGCTAAGCGAACCCGCGCCTTCCCTTCCGAGCTTCCCCTTTATTCACCCTTCCGCCACCCGCGACACCACATTCCCTTCCCTTCCCCCCCCTTCTTTCTTCCCCCTTTCCGCTTCTCTGCCCCACTAGCCCCTAGCCCCTAGAGCTCTTAGACCTGCTCGGCGCCCCAGCCCTGGTCTGCCTCGCGCATGTTGGCGGGGGGCTCGATGGAGGGGACGAACTCGAGGGCGACGTAGGCGACGCCGACGAGGCCGACGACGCTGCCGGCGAGGATGCGCAGGATGCCGTGGTTGAGCAGGATGGAGCCGACGAAGACGTAGAAGAGGCCGCGCCCCGCGAACGAGAACAGGAACGACGCGTACCGCGACACCTGCGGCGGGATCTGGAACTCGAGCAGCGCCACGCAGAGCCCGAAGATTATCACGTAGATGCCGATGATGAGGGACTGGCTGTTTTGCGCGGGCGGGGGGGTTTTTGGTTAGCTAAGCCGCCTTCTCTTTCTTTTCTTTTTTTCCCCTCCCTCTTTCTTACGCGCCTCTAAAAAGAGGGAAAGGACGGGACGGAAATAACCGGGGGTTATTGTTGGATGCCACCTACAATCCGAAGTTGAAGAATTGCGATACACCGCCCAAGACCATGATCACGCCCACGGCGAGGTTGACGAGTCGGCTGCGCGGGGCGGCTTGTTAGCAATCGGCCCCTACCGCTATCATCATGGGACTGCGAAGACGTACAAGGAGTCGGAGAAGTCCATCTTGAATTTATCGGAAAAGTTCGCTTGATTGTTATCTATCGCAAAGGTTTGAGGGTTCGAGGCGGGCTGTCATTTGACTTTCGAGCCGGCTTTTAAGGATGGCGAGCGTTGCGCGGATTAACTCTAGGCAGACGTTTTAACAAGGCTGTCGAGGTTCCGGTCGTGGTGGGTATTACGGTGTGGTGGTGATGTTGGCGATAATAGGAGGCTCGGGTAAGGGAAGGCACTTACGTATGTAGCTGCAGCATTTTCCCTCGGGGCTCAGCTACCCCGGTATCCTCATAGAACTAAGGCCAATCGGGTCTAGCCTTGACGCTGCTTTTACTTGGCTTGGAGCGCTGTATTATTATCACGTGCCGAGATTTGTTGCAAAGACAACGGCAAAATACTATTCGTGGTAACCGCATCGCTGCTCGAATCGATTGGAGTGCCATGGCGTTTGCCCTGGCTATCTCGACCTAATACAAGCCCCTACGTCATTCTTCTTGGAAGGTCGGACATGTATTACAACTTCGTGAACTTCTTCACCACAGTCTTCCCCCTTGTCGATGTGCTCCTCAACGGTTTGGCGACCGTTCAGGCACTTGGTAAGATTTCAAAGGGTAACCTGGCTGGCCCCCCCCCCGGGGATGTCCGGGGCTGCAGAAACCGCTCCGGACTAGCGGGCGCTGGAGGGCGGATTTGGAAACCATCTCATCGCCGATGTCTTCTATCGGGGCCTGACCTTTAGGACCTTCCGAGTTCCGCTCCAGACGGAAGTGAAATTCCCTATTACCGATATGGAACTCACTATCGTATTTAAGTACTGTATGTTCTACCAAGGCGGTTCTACGCCTTTGAGAAGCTGCGTAGATCAGTTGACTGGGGGGATTGATAACACAGCCTCTCCCTTCGTCCACCTTGTGGAGGATGTTTGCGATTTTCCGTGAGATTTTACTTCCTATCGATTCGGTTCTTACCCAAACCAGTCACGCGACTTGTTGGAATCGATGGGAGCTCAGTTCATGTCGGGGAAACAAAGGCCGATGTGGCGCGACGTTGTCAGATCGTGTTATAGTCTACCGCCTACGGGATAAAGTTTCCGGGACTCTCCCGGGTCTTGCCGGTAGGGTTGAGGAGAGCCGCTTTGGAAGCTCTGCATTGCCTGTCTGTCTAACGACGTCCCTGACAGCCAGCCCGTGTTAAGGATAGCGTCAGACTCACCATAAACGGCCGATCATCTTAGAGCCACAGCTACATCGTCCAACGGGATTCCCTTGTCCTTCCAATGCAGACTCATAGCACGCTTGGAAGGCGATGTAGCTTCTATTATAACTGATTAATATGGAGTTACGTGTGAAAGATTCGCGCGACGGCCTTCTCGGATGAAACTTGATACTAGGCCAGGTCCTCCTTTATCAGCCATCGATACCCTGGCCCAGGTGAGCACAGAAGCGTGTATGCTGCATAAGCTTTGGTAGCAGCCGTCGCTGGTATCGTGACGTCTGGCATGTGCCGAACTCCTATTGGTCGGAGAGCCGGGCCACTCCTTGGGGAACACCGGCTGCCCACTAGGTATCGCCAGTCGAAGCGAACGCTATAAGCACCATGCGCCGGACAACCGAGTTTGATATCATGCCAACTCAAAGTTACTTGAACGCCAGGGCTCATCGGTGCTGCCTTCGGACGATACGAAGCAGACAGATAATTCTAACCGCGTAATACGAGGCCCGGGAACTTCGTCCTCGAGCTGTCCCTTATGATGGCCCTTATACCCTGGAATTCGGTCGGCCCTGGCCGGACCTATAAGTCGCCTGTTCACCTTGCCTTGATTTGTTGACGTACCCCGTCAGCTACCATCCGTACTTGTACCACAGTCCCTGCTTTCTACCCGGTGATGGTACTCCCGTTATCCGTAAGGATGACATAACTGGAGTGGCTCCGGGAGTGTATAGTTACTCCCGGACATTCAAGGAGAGCCCAGGAGGGATGTCGGACAATTGGGTTGCGATCTCCGTCTCCTTAACTACTCGCCCAAAGCACCCACACAGGTCGGTGTCAGGCAACTGCTAGCATAAACGATGTTGAGAGACATGACCTCCCACCGACACATGTTAGGCCACCACCGGTTCGGCTAACGTTAACCAGTCCACCACCACGCCTCCGGGTGTACCATACTCTTCTTCCTCCACCATGGCCGTCGTAATAGGAGGGACGCCAACGCCGGAGGTCGACGACGCCGTGTGCGGCGCGCTTCTGGCCCTGTTCCTGCTCTCGGCCGCCGCGCACCTGGCGGTCCTGCGGGCCAACATGAGGATCGGCCTCAAGTTCGCCTTCTCGGGCATGATGTGCGGCCTCTGCGCTCTGCGCTGCGCCGCCCTCGCGGTCCGCGTGGCCTGGGCCTCGTACCCCGGCGCGCCCGCCGTCGCCGCCGCCGCCGCCGTCTCGGCCCAGCTCGGCACCGTGCTCGTCTTCGCCGTCAACCTGCTGCTCGCGCAGCGCGTCGCCCGCGCCTACCACCCGCGCCTCGCCCGGCGCCCGGCCGCGGGGGCATTTTTCGCGCTCCTCCTGGCCGGCGTCGTGCTCGCCCTCGTCGCGCTTATCGTCGGGGGCGCCCTCCTGGCCATTCCGGCGAAGGCGGAACCCGGGGTCGACGAGGCGGACGACGGCGCCCGGACAAGGAGGACCGCCGCCGTCGCCCTCGAGCTCTTCGGCGCTACCTGTCTGGCGGCGCTGGCTTTTACGCCGATCCCCGTGGTTCTCGGCTCGGCGCTCGCGTTCCGCATCGCGTGCCCTCGCAGCAATGCTGCCGCGGCCGGGGCCGGGGCCGGGGCCGACGTCGATGACAAAGACAGGACGGGCAGCAACGAAGAGGAGACACAGGCTCTCTCTCATCCTCCTTCGTCGTTGAGGAGCTCGTCGTCCTATCATCAACACCATCACCATCACCAATATCAACTCCAAAACCAACCCCAACTCCAACACGAACATGGAAACCAGCACCGGCAACAGCAACAACGACGACGACGACGACAGCAGCGGCGACACCGCGTCGAGAAATTCGGCTCAGGTAGCTGGTCCACCAAGCTCCGGCTCCTGCTCTTCTGCTCGGCCGTCGCGACGCTGGGGGCCGCGTTCCGGGCCGGGACGGCCTACGTCATGCTGTTGACCCCGGGCGGCGGCGGCGGCGGCGGCGAGGGGCCGGCCCCATGGTACGCCGCGCGCTGGTGCTACTACGCCTTCAACTACGCGACGGACCTCGCCGTGTCGACGGCGTACCTGGCGTCGCGCTTCGACCGGCGCTTCGCGGTGCCGGACGGTGCCAAGGGGCCCCGCGACTACTCCTCCTCCTCGTCTCCCCCGTCCCCGCGCGGCGGCGGCGCCACCGGTAGCGATCCCGCTACTCGCGGCCCTCATAGGGGGAGTGCCGCGGCCTTCGGGTCCGGGTCCGGGCCTTGGCACAGCAGGGCGGATTCCTTCCTGCCTCCCGGGGCGGACGCGTCGTCCGTTTCCGTGTCTGCGGCGGGGCCGGAGCCCGGGTTCGAGCTGGTCGAGATGCGTCTCCCCGTGGACCGCGCCTCACGCGGCGATGGTGGAAGTGGTAGGAGTGGTGGTGGTGGTAGTAGTAGTAGTAGTAGTAGTAGTAGTAGTAGACCTGCTGCTGTTGATGACGTCGTCGATGACGTCGAGAGAGGGAGAGGGACGGGGCGGAAAGAGCCCGTCGCGGGACCCCAGGTCCCGGAGGTTCGGCGGCGCGCGCGTGAGTCCACCTCCCGTTCTATTATATTACGCCGCAGAACATGGTTGCAAGGCATGTGCGTCCCAGTGGTCTATCATTCACGGTCAGGGATTTGGTCTCCGTTTCGAGGTGGGAGAGGGACACCTACCGTAAAGACGGTCACGTCGGTGTTTCCCTTATATCCGGTCCCCGAACAAGATGCGATACACAAACCCGGCCACCTGTCCCGGATGACACCTAGCCATCCATCCGATTCTACGTACTTTCTAACACGCGTCCGAGACGCAGACGCGGCGCCGGAAGAGAGGAACATCTCCCGACCCGCGAGCGGTACCAGCGCCGACGACGACGATGATAACGACGACAACTACCGCGCGGCACCGCGGCCTCCCGAGGAGCAGTACCCCGGCGACGACAGCAGTCCGCCGAGAGCAGCAGCACCAGCAACGCCGCCGGTCCCGCCAGCCCACCACAGCCTCCGCCCGCGATACCTGCTCTCCCACGTCACGCGGCCGCCACCGCCACCACGACGATCCCCTCTCCCACCACGCGGCAACACGACGACTAGGATGAGGATGAGGACGTTGCGGGCTTGGGGGTCTGCAGGGACGAGGTAACGGCGGGGGAGGAGGGTGAGGAAGGATGAGAGGGAGAAGGGAAGGGGGGTGCGTAGGATGCCGATGTCGTGATGCTGTATGATGTGGTGTGAAGGGGGGGTGCGACTGAATATGTTGTTTTATCTGCCTACGGATCTTGAGAGATTGGTTATGACTAAAGGGGCTAAGAAGGAATAATATTCGGGGCCGACGTGTCTGTAGATCAATCAAGCGTTATATAGACGAAAAAAATGTGCAACACCATGTTTGCAAACAAGCATCTTTTCGTCATGGGCTCCAGAGGGTACTCGACGCGACGTTGTTTTTTTTCTTTCATTAACGGGGAATCTATGGCTGGCGATTCTGTCTTCCCGCCAGTAGCTTCTGACATTGGCTAGAACGGCCGACGGCGACACACAGGTGGCAGCGCACCTCTAGATTAATGTCTATGGGGCATGCCTCGCATCCCTGCTCGAGAGCCGTGTCTATAATAGGACGTTGCCGCCGACCCAACAATATCCTCTCAAGCAGGTATGTTGGCGGAGGCGAACTCCGTCACTGCCTCAGACGTTCGACGCCCCCAGACGAGCTGAGCCTTGCGTCCGCGCTTCCTCGGGAACTGCGTAGAACCTCCTGTCAAGTTCATAGGAAGTAGTCGGGCGTCCCTGTTAGGTTATCATGTTAGTACGAGGCCGAGGATGGCTCGAATGCACAGTGCATATCAGAGTCACATGGGGTAATAATAGACAGGAAAGGGGCGCTTACTTCGAGAAACCATCGGTTCGCCAGCCCGAGGGCAAGGGTCGAATTGTAGGCTTTAGAAACTTGATGTTAGGGCGATCCTTCGCGTGAAGATCTCTAGGGACCACTCACAAAGTATACTTCAGATGCTCGTCGATCTCCATAATGGCTGCTTGGTTACCGCATCTGTAGCAGTAGTTGGGAGCTAAAGGGAGTTTGCTGGTTAGTGCCGCCGAACACGGCCAGAGATGGAAACATGACATACCGGAGAATATCGTCACGACATTCCTGTCTTGAGACCAATTGTAGCCTTCCATGACCAGTTGGTGCGCTCTCGCAATCAGGGTTAAGCCGTTGTTATGGTTGAACGCCTCGGAGATATCCTGGCCGAAGGTATAACCGGCACCGCGAGGCGAGATACCCCAGCCGCAGCGGTCATCGGGGTCGGACCACAAGAGATCGCACATGGGTCCCTCGTGGGGGACTTCTTGGATTCGGTCAAGGGCTCTGATGTTGTCGAGAGTGTCGATGCTGGGCGACAAGCCTCCGTGCAGACAGAAGATCTGGTTATCGATCAAGGCAGTAAGAGGAAGATAGTCGAAGAGGTCGGTGAAGAACTTCCAGACGTTGGCGTTGCCGTACTTGCGCAGGCACTCGTCGTAGAAGCCATAGACTTGTGTGATCTGGCGCGACTCGTGGTTACCTCGCAGGATAGTGATGCGCTGGGGGTATCTGATCTTGAGAGCGACGAGCAGTGTGACGGTCTCGACAGAGTAGTAGCCTCGGTCAACATAGTCGCCTGCACAAGAGGAATAAGTAAGTACGGCACTATCTTAATATTGAGTCTGGTGGGCGACCCGTATAACGTACCCATGAAGAGGTAGTTGGTATCCGGGTTCGGACCGCCGATCTTGAACAGCTCCATCAGGTCGTGGAATTGACCGTGGATATCGCCGCAGACCGTCACCGGGCATTTCTGAATAGCAGGTCAGGGGGGTTGCAGCTAGCGTGGGGTCTCAGGGGCGACGACGTACTACTGGCTGGACGTTGGATTCCTCTTGCAGGACTTCTCTTGCCTGTAAAGATGAGACATCAGCATCGCGTCGTGGCGTTGCCGAACAAAGAAATCGGTATACATATATGTGTGTATAGGGAGAGAAAGAGAGATGAATGCTGCTGCAGCCGACAAGGCGCAGGGCCACGCAGACGGCGCACGAGAGCTGACAGCAGAAGGGGCTTAACGGACCTTATCGCAGAGTCTCTGGACTTCGGCCTCGGATAGCTGCTTGCAGTTCATCAGGTTCTCGATCCAACCATCGAGCGTAGGAATGGTCGTCGGCTCTGAGGAGGGCATGGGCGCCAGATCGGTGGGAACCCGCCCAACGTCTTCCATGTTGGTATCCATGATGTATGGGCTTCTATTTATTAGGACGCGGAGTTGGTCAGTCGAGATGGTGAGGATGATGACGATGATGATTGATGTATGTATGTATGTGCCGGCGGGGTATCGCGTATTCTATCGTGAGGTCTGCTCTCCGAAGTACGTTCTCTAGGGTAATGTCGGGCGATGCGGTAAAGAACAATCAATATCGGCTTGAAAAGGAAAGAAGAAAAAAGGGGGGGGAGAGAGCAAATGCCGAAAGGGTGATGGGATCGTGGGCAGCTACGTCAAAGGGCCGTCGAGAACTGAACCAATTGTCTATCGTAGTTGGGTTGAGGTAGAGATAAATAAGTTAGGGGTCGGTTTAGGCGGGGGGGTGTTCCCAATCTAGGCAAAGGTAGAGAGAGGGAGGGTGAGAGAGGGAGGGACCAGTCGCGTGGTCACCCGAAATATAATTCTTCCTGTGTCTGGGGATATAACTTCGTTCGTGCCTTGCTCGGGTCGTAACTCGATGTCGAATTTCTCTTGTGGTGGTTTATTGTCGTCGTCGTCGTTAAAAAGGGGGGAGGGGGGAAGAAAAAAAATATCGACGACGTTATTGCAGGTATTGGGAAGATAGGCAAGTGAGCGGATATGGATGAAGGGATATTATTGACACAGGGCAGCCTGTTATTATGGTGATGCTGGTTCGGACGCTTTTGGGGGGGGGGGGGTGGGGGGGGTGGGCTGAATCAACCCAGGATTTGTTTTTTCGGGGTTGGGTGGATGATGCAAAGGTCCAT